>CAUYPK010078966.1:0-21591 GCA_963574355.1 Loris lydekkerianus | reverse complement strand
TTCTTGTCTTGACTCTGCATTCCTCTGTATGGAGGATTCATTTCCAGGTTCCATATGGTGACAAATTAGCTGTACTAGTTTCAGCTGTATATCTCCCCCAATCAAAACTGATATTTGTTAATATCCTCTGCTATTTCCTTTCTTAGGATTTCATAATTTCATAATTTTCTTTAAAGAGGTCCTTCACCTCCTTTGTTAGGTATATTCCTAGGTATTTCATTTTCTTTAAAGCTATGGTGAAGGGTAATATAAAAAGTAATGTAAAAAGAATAGGCCTTTGCCTAGCTGCTCAAGCGAAGTCCTTAAATTAGGTCTGGTTTGTTGGACTGGTTGCCTGGAGTTAAGGGCCATTTGCTGATGGGGATGGGCTTGGAGATGGAGCCCTAAGTAAGCACACGGGCTGAGAATGGGAAAGCAGGTGATTCCTCAGAGGAAAATCAGAGAACTACTAATAGAAAATGGACAATGGAGAAAAGGGTACAAACTCCAAGTTTAAAAGAGGGTGACTGACAGATGAAGGCCCGGAGCAGAAGGGAAGGACTGCACTCAAAGAATGTGAGTGGAGTTAATTTCAAAAGGGGGAACATTCTTATTTCTGAGATGAGAGAGAAAGAGATAATCATAAAAGATAATACATGGGTCACTATGAGAGTTTTGAGACAAATTGTGTTCTGTATGGTCCATCCTTTCACTTCAGGAAACACAGTCAGCAGCGTTCTTTCTCATTCACCAGTGAAAGTTTCAACTTGCTTGGCTTTTCTGTGTTGCTGGAGGGTCATTGCTTCCATCTGTGCAAATTTTATGTTTCTTGGTTTTTGTGTGTCTCAAAACTTTTATAATGACCCATGCAGATAGAAAATTTGACATGTAAATAGGGTAAACTGAGGGTATAATTTAAATAGCTTTAATTTTCAAGCAAAAGCCAAAAAGAGAGAATATGCAGTATTTTTGTTAATAATTTAAATCTATTACATCATTGATATTACATTAAGTATATACAAACAGAAAGTGAAACTAAAATTTGACTGCTAGCATATCAAATGCTTTCATTCTTCATTCAGCAGATGTAATCTTTACAAAGCTTAAGCATGAATTTACTTAACATATATTCTTCATAACATTTTTTACTAGTACACCATTTCATATAGTACATGTATTATCATTCACGTAGCCATTCTACTGATGAAAGACATTTAGATTGCGTCCCTTTTTAAAATTAGAAAGAATGCTACAGTTATTATACACTTAGCTGTTTATTTTTTCCTCAGATATTTCCGCAGCAAAATTCTCTGGAGTGGGGAATTGTGTTACAGGAAATGAGTATCTTTTGTTCCCTCAGAGTGTTGCAAAATCACATTTCAAAAGGTACCCTCAATTGTCAGTGTGCCCAGCCCTGTAGGAAAGGACTAGTTTCATCACATGCTCAACATTTTAGACAATTTATTTCATCAGTGATGTTAAGGGTCTAAGGGTCCCAGTTCCCTGAACCCAGCTAACCTTGTTCGACTACTTGGCTGAGCTAGAAAGTTCAACGGAGGCACGGCAGTAATTGAAAGCAAAAATGAATGAAAACAGAAAATAAGATTGGAGCAGCACAGGCAGTGTGAATAGAGAGCAAAAGTAACCTGCACAAGTTTCAGCAGAACAGAGAAAAATTTTATTTAGGAAGAACAAAGAGAAAGTTCAGAGCACTTCCAAAGAGAAGTTTAGAAGCACTTCCAAAGTTGGAAATGAGGCCCTCTCCTGAAGGAGCAGAGGTGAGAGAAATGGATGCAAAGGCCTGCAGGGGTATAAATACTCTCTCCAGGGTGAAACTGGCTGCAAGTCTTTCATTGGCCTCTCTGCACCTCCAGGCAGTATTGCCCTTTCCTATTGGTCATTGATTGTCTCTTTCTATTGGTCCTTGGTTACCTAGGTTACTTCTCACCCACATCTTTATAGGCCTTCCAGACTTCCTGGTTCAGCAGGTGGAGTTTCCCTCCCACCCACCTTGAAGCCCCTTTCTTAGTGTCCCTTCTAAAATATCTTCAAGATAACTACCCTAACATGCCTGTACTTATGCCAGGGGTCTAAACACTTTAGTCATGTTAAATTCATTTAATTTTCACCACAACCCTATGAGGAAAAATTTATTATGATCCAGGTTTTTATAAATAGGGAAACTAAGATAAAAAGAGATAAAGTAAACTGCTCAAGCTCTACAGTGAGGAAGTTGTAGAAGTTAGATTTGAACCATGAAAACCTGAACTTGAGAACCTTTGTGCTCCAGTGCTGGGCTATATTGCCTTGTGGCTGGTTTTGATTAACATTTCCTCGACTGTTGTTAACAACTTGTATACATTTGTGTCAGAATTTCATCATGTCCTTCTCTGGAAGATTCTTGGTGGTTCTGCCCCAGGATAGAGGTAACAGTGGGAGAATTTATATGAATTTGTACACTTCTAATGGTCTGAGTGGGGAGATTTATTATACACCATACTTTTTTTTTTTTTTTTTTTTTGCCGCCTTGACAGTATGTAATATTCAGAAGCTAAAATTGTTAAGTATTAAAAATAAATGCAGTTGTTTCACTCACTCATGATAACCCAGCTTTTTTTTTTTTTTTTTTTTGGAAGGTGGGGAGGACTCTGATGGTTCTAGAATCTAATTTGACCCAGCTGGTTACCATGAAAACATACCTGATAGTTTTTCTTGAACATCTGAAATGTTGGAAGTGCTTTGACGTTACAAGTTTCAGCCAATTCCTGGGCAAGAAAAGATATGGCATGAATTCACAGTTTTGCTGGACTCTCTCTACCCCAAGCATATTATCTGGTAACTTCCCAGGAGATTTGTCTGGAAGTCCAGGGATGCCTGAAACTTTAGACACTCCTGCTGAGAACTTTTTACAATAGCAAATGGTTATTCCAGCGTCCTTGGATTTTTCATCCCAGTGCTCTAAGAGATGGGTGAGAGGTGGAGACCACAACAGAATGGGACGCTTACTGGCTAGATGAGCTCTACTGAAATGATTGCAGGGAGCCCCCAGGGGAACCCGATATGGAAAGAGCCTGTTGCGAAAGTGGGAAAGAAGAAACAAATCTCTATAATTCATACTTGAGATGTGAGATGATGTACTGGTCTAATATTTTAAGTTAAGGCTTACCTGCTTCTCTCTTTTAAGCTCTATAATCTCTTCACTGCCCATCTTTATTTGTGAAAGATTTATAGCCAAAGGGCAAGAAAATATGTCAGAATCCTAATTGTTTTAATCCATTCCAAACTGCTTCTAAATAGAAGTTTTTGTTTATTTTCTTTAGGAGTCAAAAGAAAACTAGCCACCCACAGGACCCACAAAATTGGTCATCTCTCTGTAACATACCTGTCACTTTATTGGAATTAAATCTCTTTCCCTGTCACCCACAAAACACACACAATTAGAATTTTCATAACCACAGTAATGACAACAACTAAGAAACAAAATATTCTCAGGCAATCGTGCATGCTGTTTCCCCTTAAAAGACAAAGAGCTGTAATCAAAAGCCAGACAGTAACACATGTTGATGAGGATGCAGAGAAATCAGTAGAAATCTTGCAGGTGGGAACATGAGGTGATGCAGCTGCTTTGGAAAGCAGAGTCTTAGTTCCCCAAGAGTTAAGCATAGAGTTCCATATGATCCAACAATTCTACTTCTAGATATATACCCAAGAGAAATCAAAACTTTTGTTCACAAAGACACTTGCATGCTAATACTTATAGTGATATTATGCATAATGGCTAAAAGGTACAAACAAGACCATCGGTGGATGAATGGATAAATAAAAGATGGTCCATCCGTACAACAGAATAAGATTTAAGTTAAAAAGGAATACGTGACTGACACATTTACAATATAGATGAAGCTTGAAAACTTACGCTAAGTGCAAGAAGCCAGTTATCAAAGACCATCTATTCTACGATTTCTTTTAAATGAAATGTTCAGAATAAGCAAATCCATAGACAAGACTGTAGATTTATGGTTGCCTAGGCTTGGGGGTGGGAAATGGAGGCAACTGAGTGTGACTGCTAAATATACAGTGGTTTTTTATAGAGTGATGAAAATATTATAAAACTGATGCAATGGTTACACAACTCTATCCTAGCTGTGTTCATAGTATATAATTCTGAATTCATAGCATCTGAGTCAGCCTTCAGGGCAATTTTCACTGCCACACTTTAATGAAGCTTGAAGAAAACAAAGAAATGGAACCTCTATTATGCTCTGGGCACCACATCATGTATTTCATATCTTCTTGGATAATATATTTCATGTGTTTTATCTCATTTTTATTATCTGTTTTACAGATGAAGAAACTGAAGTTTATAGAGGTTAAATGATAATAGGTCTCAAAAACATTGTAGGTCAGGAGAGAATAGTAAATAACTTTTTTTCATTCTAAATCGCCAATTCAATCTAATGTTAAGCACAGGCTTCTTGTTGTTGAAATTAACAAATATTAGGAAGAATAATTTTGTAGAGACATTATGGGTGCTAATAACACACATTTTGATTAGGAATAAGAGGCTGATTATTTTGGGGACGGTGGGATGAGGAAGGATGGCTCTAGAGACAGAGGGAGGGATTTCCAGGAATTCCTTGTGATGTTTTAAAAAGCCATAAAAAGCTTCAAATATAGAAAAAGGAAAGCAAGGTCTATTGAAATGTCAATAATGCATTGAGATGAGTTAGGTTTTAGAAACTAACAATCTATCACAGCCTTTAAAAGTTAATTAATAATCTATCCAGGGATGAAAATCCTGGACAGCCTGCCTGGAGCAAGTCTGCTGAGGAAGATTCTGGGGCAGAGTCCAGAGCCAGTGGTATGGAATGTGCGCTGTGATTAGTGAGACCTGTGGCAGCATGGGTGAGGGGAGGGTTGGCAGGAGAGCCACGTGTTTGCTAACCTTTTTTTTTTTTAATTAATAAAAAATATACAAGAGCATTATGAGGAAGCTTACTGCAGTTCATTAGAAAACTGAGAAATTCTACTTATTTTATTTTATTTTATTGAGACAGTCTCACTCTGTCACCCTGCGTAAAGTGCTGTAGCATCATAGCTCACAGCAACCTCAAACTCTTGGGCTCAAGTGACCTTCTTCCCTCAGCCTCCCCGGTAGCTGGGACTACAGGTGTCTGCCACAATGTCAGACTAGTTTTTCTATTTTTAGTAGAAAAGGGGGCCTCTCTCTTGCTCAGGCTGGTCTGGAACAACTGAGCTCAGGAGATTCACCTGCTTCGGGCCTCCCAGCGTGCTGGGATTATAGGTGTGAGCCACCATGCCTGGCCTCTACATGATTCTACTTGATTTTAAATTGATTATGTAATCCCTGAGACAATACCACTGAATTACATTGCATTTGGATTAAGGATCTACACAGGGGTTTTAAGATTCTTACCGGAGAATCGTCCACGTCCACATTAGCAAAAACTACATTTTGATATTGCAGAGACATCGCCTTCAAAATAAAAGAATAAAAATTCTCTATTAGTTTAGTTTTTTTTTTTTTTTTTTGAGACAGAGCCTCAAGCTATCACCCTGGGTAGAGTGCTGTGGCATCACAGCTCACAGCAACCTCCAACTCCTGGGCTCAAGCGATTCTCCTGCCTCCACCTCCCAGGTAGCTGGGACTATAGGCGCCTGCCACAATGCCTGGCTATTTTTTTTGGTTGCAGCCATCATTGTTGTTTGGTGGGCCCAGGCTAGATTCGAACCTGCCAGCTCAGGTGTATGTGGCTGGTGTCTTAGCCGCTTGAGCCACAGGTGCTAAGCCAGTTTAGTGTTAATATTAAAATGTGCATTACACAAAATGTCTTTTGGCAAAAACAAGAGAAAACCAAAAATTCGTTAAGGAGAGTGTGAACTAAAAATCCCAAGCCCTTCCCCCCACTGTATCCCTCTTGGCCAAGGAAGGGGACTCCAGGATGAGTCAGGAGGAAGTCACCACACAGGCCTCATTAGGCCTCCTCTCTTGCTTTTTTCCTCAAGTGCTAAACAGAAACTAATCTCCTGATGCACTCCTCCCTAGGTGCAGGTTGGGCACTGCAGCTACCCAGCTTCCTTCCAGATCAGGGACCTCAGCCGTGGTGTGGTCTTCGCAGCCTGTGGAGGATGTGCAGAGAGGTGCTCATGTCCTCCGCTTTACCTTTCAGCACAGGGAGGTGCTATTGTCTGAACATGGACCCCAGAAAGAGGCATGAAGATCAATGGGACATGTGCACGGTTTTTTTTTTTCCTTCATAAATATCCACGACTCCTCCTTTGGCATGTTAAATGCATACATTGGGCCACCCTGCTCAGCAAAATTTCCTGTTCCCATTGCCCCTCCTTCTTGTGTTTCTGGCTTCTGGCTGGAGGCTCTGCTTCCCTGCCTGTTGCAATGGCCACCTACAAAGGTGCACATAAAAGGCTGCAAACTTTTATGAGAAATAAAACGCTCCTTCCAAATAAACAGCTCATCGTTTTCTTCACCTAACAAGAGCTCAGTATCATTCTGGCATTTCACTGCCACCTAGAACTTGCAGGGCCAAGTCCAATGCCAGATGGTGCCCGGGTCAGATGATGCCCAGATCAGTGACAGGCTCAGAACCAAACTGAAGATGAGAGTTTCAACTTGGGAAAAGGACACAAAGAAAAACAAAATACAGAATGCAGGTGGTAGGTCCAGACTAACCCAGCGGGGTGGTGGTGTTGGTGGTGGTGGGGGGACAGTAACTTTTTCCTGGGAGGGATGTGGGGGGAGTCTGTCTTCAGTGGTCTTCAAGGTTAAGTTCTCTGAATCAAATACCCCAAATCTACCTTCTCCTGTTGCCAGGCATTTCAGGAGCGGGTGGTGCGGCTGGTGGTAGGTGGCCTCTGCTGGAGGTGGCATCAACATTTTCACGGTGACCTTTAGCTTCATTGCTTTCCACCCCCATTGCCATCTTCTGTGACCAGTTACATATTGAAATTAGGTTTTCCAGACTCTTTCGCCAGCTGATTGCCAGTTAGGCCCTGCCAATGGGAGGCATTTGCAGGAAATGGAAGGTGGGAGGAGGGAAGAAGTCATTCCCTTTGCTTTTGTTTTGCTCTGGAATCATCTTTGGTGGTGATACTGGTAATGGCTCTGGGGCAAGAGTATGCACCATTATCAATAGCCACAGTGGCCTGCAAGTGTCAGCCCCTGGGTTTCGTTTCAGATAGCTGCATTTTATACCTTAAGGACATTTGATAGCATCTTGATTTGTTTGCTTAAAATCATGTCTCAAGCACTTCCAGCAGCCTGTCTCTGAGGGTAGGGTGAGGCATCGGGGCTTGGCTAAGTGGAGACAAAAACAGCTGGGAGTGTCACTAAGGGAGTCTCAGGGAGACGCAGGAAGCGTGGCTTGGAGCGCTTAGGCGGATGTGTGCAGAGTCTGCTGTAGGAAATCCTCTTCAGTTATTTGGTTCATGGATTGTGAGTAAATTGAGATCTCTTTTTCTAGTGGTTCATCCGACTGATGAAGTTGGGGGGAAACTCTTGGATAACAGACACAAAGTTCTTAAACATTTTGGAGCGATTTTCAGATTAAGATGTTTATTTTGATTGATAGCATCTCCATGCCCAGCAGGAAAATGATGTCACTCGAGAATTCTGGGGCAATTGAATTGCTCTTTTCCAGCTTGAAGACAAATGAATGCTCCACAGTAGGAATCACAGGGCGAGTTTGACTATATGGCACCTAATTTCCAGAATCAGCTTCTACTTACGAAGTTTTCAGGGCCTCCCAAGTTTGTCAGGACATACACAAGAACACGATGTTTGTTATCTTTGTATCAAGTAGCAGCCTGAACCTACGGCACAGACACGACTTCCTTGCTACGTGGGATTCCCTGTGGCCACTGCTCTTCTTTCCTACCCACTCTCATCCACCGAGGACACCCCAAAATCACCACCACCATCAGTAACTCTTCTTTCTGTTCTATTCTTTCTCATATGCAATTCAAATGTAATATATAATTACATTTGTTCTTCTATTCTGTTGATGACAACTCTAAAATGTCTCCTGAATTTAATCTTTCCTTTTTCTCTAAAACCACTGTCTTAATTTTTGAAAACCTATCATTGGGACTGCTGTTCATCTTGGGTTACCAGCCTTCAGTCTTCTAAATCATTCTCGTACAACCACCAATATATTTTCTAAAATGCACACTTAATTATGACAAAATCCTTCCTAAATCTGTTCTATTTTCACTCACAGCAATGCATTTATTTGTAATACAAAGTCCTTCTTGCTCTGGCCTCAGCTTCCCTTTTGAGGCTCACCTTTTTGCCACTTCCATTGTATGTCAGCTTCACAGACTACTTGTCCTCCCCTGATCACATCATGCAATTTCCTGACAAATTTCTCCTTTTCCAGAAATGCTGTTTTCAGGATTCTTTGCCCTCTAATCCTCTCCGCACTGGGTCAGTAAACTGTGCCCCATGGAACAAATCCTGTTCTTCGCCTGTTTTTATAAATAAAGTTTTATGGGAACACAGTTTGTCCATTTGTTTTTGTGTTGCCATTGGCTTTTGCACTACAATGCAAAGGGCTGCGAGTGTGGGGCCTATGGCCAAGTGTGGCCTTTTACTGTCCTTAAGTGAGGCCTTTCAACTGAATCCAAATTTTACAGAACAAGTCCTTTTATAAAAGGGGTGCAACAGAGAAAGATAAAGTTTTTCTTGCCTCCTTTGGCACTTAAAAAAGAACAATCTTGAAATGAGAAGGCCACAGATTCCCTATCCCTTAAAATTTTAAATCACTTCTTAAAACCCATATTTAATTATGATTCACTTTTTAATTTTTTTTTTTTTTTTTTGCAATACATCCTTTAGCAGTTTCTTTGGAGAGACTTAGTGGGAAGTAAACTTTTAGTTGTTTTTTTTTTTTTTTTTTGAGACAGAACCTCAAGTTGTTGCCCTGAGTAGAGTGCTGTGGCATCATAGCTCATAGCAACCTCCAACTCCTGGGCTCAAGCGAGTCTCCTGCCTCAGCCTCCCAAGTAGATGGGACTACAGGCACCTGCCACAACACCCAGCTATTTTTTGGTAGCAGCCGTTATTGTTGTTTGGTGGGCCCGGGCTGGATTTGACTTGCCAGCTCAGGTGTATGTGGCTGGCGCCTTAGCTGCTTGAGCCACAGCACCGAGCCAACATTTAGTTTTTGAGTATATGAAAATGTCTTGAATTATTCCTCCTCCTTTGAATAATGGTTTAGCTAACCAAATTCCATTCTACCTTCCTGTAGAGCTTGGAAAGAAAAGAAGTGAAGAATCCTTGGGCTCTCTTGCGGCTGGAGTTCTGGATGCAAATTGGGTTTTACTGATGCAAGATTGTGGGTATTGAGAGTTAGTTGTGGCAGAGGCGGTAGCAGCCACCAGACTCAGGATTCCAGGGTCCAGACACCAACTTCCTGGACGTCCAGAGGCTCGTGGGGGCCACAGTAGCTCCCTAGTCCTAGTTCTGACTCCCCAACTGCTGCTCTGTAGGTTTTCTTCCTCCCAGTGTTGGCCTCTCATTCCCACTCACTTCTGATGATGGCAAAGTTAGGATCCCTGTAGGTGGGTCCATGGTGTTCTGAAGAGTGGGTTCATGGAGTTTTAGTCTGGATCCCATTTATCTAGTCTTCTAAGAATTTTATAAACATATCTGCTATCAAAATCCTTTTCTTTTTCATTGGGTTTCTGTCTCCTCCTTTAACCTCTGACTGATAACAGTGATCTGGAATAAGTGAAGCCTTTTCTCCAACCTCCCATTCATGTACTATGAGTTAAAAAAAAATTATGCACATGATCCATGAATCCCATCTCTGGTGAAAGTTTAAACCTTTCAAAAAGAAAATAAAGCAAAATGTGAAATTCTCTCATGATCTTCTCCCAATTTTCCCTCTCTTCCCAGAAAAAACTTGCTCAATATGTATTCTTCTGCCCCCTTTCCCCTGCACACATCTTATATATGTTTATATACATACATGTTCTCATAGGCACATATATGTGCCTCTGTTTCACATACATAAGGCCATACTATATGGATTTTTGTGCTCTTTTTGCTCAACAATATATTGTCCTGGAGACAATTCCATCATTACATGAGTCTACTGAATTCTTTTTAACATTGGAATAATATTTCATATTTTAATCTGGTGGATGTGCCAGATTTAAAAACTGATTTCATCGACCTGGATTCCTACAGAACACAGAGGGCCCCATCAAATTAACATAATTTGAGGATGTTAATATACTGACAAAAGGATTAACTCTACCTGTCAAGGTGAGAATGGAAGGGGGAGGAGGTGCAGAGTCTGGGCACAGCTGCCTAGAGCTATACCACACTCAGGAAGGGAATGTGGGAGACAGGCAGCGGTTATGAGACTTAGGTCTCATTATAGTTTATGAAAACGTCTCTTATCGATCATTGGGATTTTATCAGCTTTGACTTTGTAGCATGTAAGTATATAGCATATTTATACTACTGCGACTGAACACTGGCTATTTCTGGGGCAAAGTTAGGGAGACCTCTTTCCTAAAGTTTTGAGTGTCAGATGGAGGGGCCTGTCTCGGCATACCCTGGTATTTCAAGAATCTTAGGCATAAAAGAGATGTTGCGATGTTATGTGGCCAATTCCTCTATTTGAATCTAATCATTTTTAATTAGATGTCAGAGATTAAGATTGTGGTTAAAATTAATTCAAGTAGACTCAGAAAAGTTGAAATGTTAGAACTTCACAGAAAATAAACCAGAATGTTTTCAGTTATAACAAGTATCACAAGTCACTTCCTTATATTTGAAAGAATGCATTTCATGAAACCGACCATAAACAAATGCGAAACTCACACATGATAAGGAGAAATGAAAAGAAAATGCGTTAAGATTCTTTCTGCAGCATGCTGTACCAAAAATGATAAAAACTTTTAAGTGGGTTATTAGAAAAATCAACTAGATAAAATAGTGCATAGATGTTAAAATGTTAAGTTTGGAGACCATAAAAACATGAACTAGTGTGTATGTAGAAAGAAGATCTGAATATAAATAAATGTCTGATTATAACTAAGTAGAATGTTTTACTAGAGTATTTTACACAGTGGATCCAGGATAAGAAAGGAACACATTAAGTCATGATTTGCCTGTTTGGGACAGCATGACGGACCTGTAAGACATTGTGCTGAGTGAGACAAAGCACAGGAGAAGAAAAACTGCATGATTTCACTTATATGAGGGATCTAAAATATTAGTAGCTTAAAGAGCAAACAATAACATGGTTGTCAGAGAATAGGAAGAGGAGTAATTAGGGAGTTATTTGGTATAAAGTTCGAGCTGTGCAAGATAAGTTCTAGAGATCCATTGTAATGCACAGTGCTTATAATTAACATTATGGTGTTTGGCACTTGAAAATTTGTCAAGGGAGTAGATTTCATGGTAAGTGTTCTTATCTCACACACAAACACACATCCACCCACCCCACACACAAAAGCAAAAGTATACAAGGAAACTTTGGGAGGTGATAAATTTGTTTGTTGTTTTGATTGCAGCGATGCTATCCTGGGTATATGCCTGTGTCCATTCATTGTATACATTAAACATGCAGATTTTTTTTTGTGTATCAGTTATACCTCAGTAAAGCTATAGAAAAAATAAAATAAATGATAACGTTAATAAATAGACATATAGTTTGTTCTGACAATAAGGCTGAAAAATTGGGGGAAGTTTATTCTTTTATACTATAGTTAAAAACAAGTATCCTGTTCATCTGTATTCTAGTCCAATGTTTACAAGTTTTGAAATCTGGAACTTTGGTAAAATGTCATTAATGTAATACGGTTGAACTTTTCTATACATCTTGGTGCTCCTTATAGAATTATCCGTGGACGAATAGTATTAATCTTTTGTGTGAGATCTAATCTAATTAGATCTCATACGCTATCTTTAGGTTACTCAGGATGCTTTGAAAAATGACAACTCCTTAGTAGCTCATCAGTGCCTAAGTTTTAAGAATTACTTGAAAAACTATTTTGTGACTTTGATTTTTTTTCTACAACTGTGAGACAGATACCGGTTGTACTTACGTGAAAAATGGGATATATCCTTTTGCAGGGACCACACCATTTTGCTGAAAATTCTACGACCACGAGTTTGCCTCCTGCAGCTTTCAAAAACGTTTTAAGTTCACTCTGAAGCCAGAACATAAGTGAGGAAATGGACGCAATTACTGAATCTCATAAAATCTTGTGGAGAATAAAATGACAGGTCAGTTCTTAAAAACATTAACCAAGTGCCCCACCCCAGGGTTCTTAAGCTGACTCAGGCTTTTCTAAAAGTCTCTGAGGTCAGATGTGTTTCTCTTTGTAAGTACGTACAAATGATGAAGTCTGTTCTTCTGTGGGTTGGTAATGAAGACAGGCAATGGTGGTTACTCCGGAGAGAAACAGATTACGGAGGGAGGGAGGAGGGCTGGGCGATGGGGATGAACTACTGCTCCAGGCGCAGATCTATACTTGATTTTTTAAACACAAGGGCCTAAACATTCATTGACAGTGAAATTTAGATTTAGAGAAGAATTAATCTAACACCTTGAGTTGTTTCTTGGTTTGCTTTGGGGGAATTTGACATACTTTTTGCTGAATTTCTCGTGTAAATTTTCTATCAATTGTTCCTATCATCTAAGCAAAGTGGTTTCTCTTCTGGGAATTCAAATCTCTGAACCTATACTGGCTCACTTTATGAAACACATTAGCTATTTCCTGCATAGTTTATCTCCCCAAGTCCCTACAGGACCTAATTTTGATTCACTCCTGTACTTCCCATAAATCCCACTTGGCACCTGGTTTAAGTGCTTATGGAGTGTTTTTACTTGGTGAATCAATGATTTACTAATATATGCATACAGTGCTCTATCCATTTATTTTTCTTTTTCTCACTAGAATTTCAACAACAATGGTAGCTAATGTCCTCTCCCAATGCTTTATATTCCCTCCCATATTTTTACAACCAGCCCAGGGAGTGTGTACTATATCTTCATTTTACAGATGAGGAAATTGAAGTTTATTAACTTTTTCATGGTCAACCAGATGGTGAGTTGGGATTGCTCACCTACGCAGCCTGACTCCAGAGCCCATTTCCTTGACCACTCCACACACCCCTCCTTTGAATTCTTCATAGTAACGAAACTCACTGGCCCCATCAGCATCATGTGCTCATCCCTGGACCAATCATTAGAATGAGGCAGATGGGGATTATTAATTGGCTTAAGTCAAGCTGGGGTTCTCCCTCTTATGGTAGGGTTAATTCCATAACAGTGGCATGCCTGCTCTACAGTCGAGGGGCCTTGATGATAACGTTGCTATTTGGTTTAGTTTCAAGCAGGTGAAACTGATGACGCAAAGAAGACACACTGTCCGTCTTTACCACTATTCCTCTAGGATGGGATAAGGAACTTCAGAGAGCCATGCCAACCTTCCATTTCTCACTTGCTTCTAAAGTTACAAGGAAGATGCCATCCTCAGAAGCTCCCAACACCCTTCACTCCCCACAGGCTGTTGTTTGGGTGTGAGTTGGCCTAGTTGGAGCCATGAACTCAACTCAGGTGCTCCTGAAGGTGCTCACAAGCTGCTGAGAGACAACGGTGGGCAAAAACATGCCCCTCAATTTCCCTATCTCTGTGGAGCTTAACTTTCTAAAAGGGAAGCTCAGTGTAAGATCAGTAGGTAAAACATGTAGCATTTTAGTGATAATTGCTAAAAAAAAGAAGAAAGAAAGAGCAATGAAGGAGGAAGGCAGGGTGGGGGTGTTGGATTACAATTGCAGTGCAGTTGGCCAACATCAACCTTTAAGAGAAGGTGACATTTGAATAAAGATAAGGAGGCAACTGGTCTTAGGAAAGGTCTCTGGGGAAAAGAGAGGTACTCTCAGGGAATAGTTGTAAGGCCTTTCCATGAGATCCTAAGATAATTTTTTAAAAAGTGCCCAAAGCATTAGCAAATATGTGGTATTTGAAAACACTTACTTATATCAAAGATGTAGGAAAATGCCTTCTTTTAGTCTGGTCAGTGTCATTTTTATGATCTTAGGTATAATCATACTTAGGGAAAATGTCCCAAGTCTAAATCTGGCAGGGGGGAGGGTGGTAGATGTGGGGCTCAGGCCCTGTGTCCCTCCCCACCCCCCCGAGCTCTCACCCTTCTCTAATGAGGCTTCAGAAGGTCTGGATTCTAATGCCCACTCACCCCTTAAATAAGGTAGCCCTTAACCTTGTCTCCTAAAATAAAGACAGCTTTATTTTATCTTTTTTTCCCCCTGAGTTCCTGGTTTTCAGAATCAAACTTCTCTTTTAGACCTAATTTTCTTCTTCATAAATCAAGGATTATCTCTGTTCTATATATGTACTTAGATTTGTTCTGACTTCAGACAATGGGTAGGAAGTGGCTTTATAAAGTACCCACCCAGTCATTATTTTTCCTACCCCATTCCATAGGCACGTCTGGGTTTCTAGGATAAGAGAAAAGATATGGACTCCCTTACTTCCACAGAAGTTCCAGGTACAACTAAGGTGGAGTCCATGGGATCAGAGGCAGGAGGGATATGTTAGGCTCTGGTCTGGGTCCATTTGGAATCAGAACAAGAAATAAAAATCAAGGAGGAAGAAAACCCCTTTCTGATTCATCCGTCCTTGGCGACTTCTCTAGATAGTGAATGCCAGCCCTTACAGATATCCAGGAAGACCAACAACATAAAAATCTCTCCTAGTTACACAGTGATGAGGGGTTACTGGATGGAGAAAAAAAAAATGCTTAAGTTTATCAAATTTGTTCTCTAGAGGGCCAGTTTTGAAATATTCATTGAAGCCAAATAAATACTTGCCATGTCTTTAATAATATGCACCATGATTTACACCCAGCAATTGCTGTTGAAAACCTCCTGTTGGACCACTGTAGCTGTCTCTTATTAATTACAGCATCCTGCCCGGAGTATGAGGGTACCGCCTCTATGACATCATTAAACATGTCATCTCAGAACCTGGAACTCTGGCAGACTTAGGATCTAATTTCATTTCTATGCCACGACCATTTAGTTAATTTCTGACCAGCCAAAAATCAATCAGTGAACCGGGGGCCTTATATACAGAATTAGTAACATGTCTGTCTGGTTTTTATCTGTCATCACTTATTTCCACGATCTGTACTCCCAAACACCAAAGGAGAAGTAAGCAAAGAAATAGTAAATAGATGAAGGAGGTTTTCCTTTAGCATTTTGAAGGAGCTATTTTGCTGTCAAAAAAAATACTGAAGTTTTAATCTTCAAAGAAGTTTCCTGTAAATATACTTTTATGAGTCATAGATTCCCTGAACTTATTTACTGTAACTATTTAGAAGGAAAAGAAATGTCATTTTTATGACTAGACTAGATCAAGGGTTGGCACATTTTTCTGTAAAGGGCCAGATAATAGTTTTAGCTGAATGGGCCGCATACAGTCTTTCTTGCATGTTCACTGTTTTTACAACCGTTGAAACGTAAAAAACATTCTCAGGAGAGACAGGCCAGGCAACACGGCGGCAGTTTGCCAACCCTTAGAGAACTGTTGTTTTGCAGAATTTAGTGTCAGAAAAAAAACCATACACACACACACACATGGCCATAACCAATGTTTCTCAAATCTTTAGAGCAACAAGAACAAGAAAAAGTGAGAAATAGATTCTGTAACAAACGCCCCCCAGCAAAATCCTTCTTTCTGGTTTTTCTGTACATCAGAATGCTCTTGGCCTTGGCATTGGGTGGTAACTGTCAGGTGGAGAGAGAAGGTGTACAGGGTGCTCCTTCCAGTAGAACCTTTTTCTCACTATCTTCATTTGGAGAATTTGAGTTGGACTTCTTAAATGGCAAAATGCCATTTTTGTTGTGGGTATGCAGCTATTTTTCTTCTGCTACAATAAAAGGTATTTGAAATATGCATATCTAAATATCACGTGTCCCCCCCAAATATGGACAATTATTGTGTATCAATTAAAAATGTTTTCTATAAAAATGAAAAAAGGTAATTTGAAGTATATTGCTAATCTCTCTTTCTCTCTCTCTTTTTTTTTTTTTCCCTAGGGTGCTGTATTTATTAATAATACTTCCCTGGCCCCTTTAGGCATTTGCGTTTGAGACCCCCAACATTTATTACCGTACCTGGAGTTGTGTTTATGGTTACATCCTGAAGGTCTTATCCTCATCTCCCTCTCCTCCTTCTTTGCTTTCATTTTTAGTCAAGAAAGAAAAATGGGTGGAGACACACACCGAACACCTTCCAGGCCGTGGTTTCTCAGTGTAGCCCTGAGGCTACGCTGCAACCCCTCAGGCTGATAGCTGGTTATTCTGAGGACCTGTCCTATGTCCTGCAGGATGGCTAGTTGCAAGAGGTGATAACCACAAATGTGGCCTGGGGGGTAAATTGACCTGACTGGAGAACCCCTGTTTTGTTTTTTTGTTTTGTTTTTTTAATAGAGACAGAGTCTCACTTTATGGCCCTTTGGTAGAGTGCCGTGGTGTCACAGCTCACAGCAACCTCCAGCTCTTGGGCTTAGGCGATTTTCTTGCCTCAGCCTCCCGAGTAGCTGGGTCTATAGGCGCCCACCACAACACCCGGCTATTTTTTTGTTGCAGTTTGGCCGGGGCTGGGTTTGAACCCACCACCCTCGGCATATGGGGCCGGCGCCCTACTCACTGAGCCACAGGCCCTGGTTTTGAGTGTGGGCTTGTTTCTAAGCATCACTCCCCTCCCCCCGCCCAGACAGGCTTGCTGTCTGTTGCCTGGCCTAGAGTGCAGTGGTGGGTGTCATCATAGCTCACTATAACCTCAAATTCCTGGTCTCAGGCCACCCTCCTGCCTCAGCCACTGGATTGGTGGGGCTACAGGTGTGTACCCCCATGCCTGGCTAATTTTTCTATTTTTTATAGAGATAAAGGGTGGGAGGTTCACTCTTGCTTAGACTAGTCTTGCTTAGACCAAGTTCAAGGGATCCTCCCACCTCAGCCTCTCAAAGTGCTAGTGTTGCAGGCAAAAGCTACCAGACCTGGCCTGCATGGCTTTTAAATTTATTTGACAAGTACTCCATTAGTAAAGGTAATTGGGGCTCTCTACAGATGAGATGATCAAGGTGCAGCAAGTTTTGATAGCTTATGCTCGCTAGAATTAATTTAGAATTCAGGCCTGGGCTTCCTGTCACACAGGGAGGAACACAGGACCAGCTCAAATACGCACGTCTCTCAGCCATGTGCACTGTGTTAACTAAGTTCAGAGTGAATTTGGTTTTTTCTCTGCACCAGGAAGACATCTAACATGTCCACCTTCCTTTTCCACCCTAATTCTTCTTGAACTTCACTGCTTTGGGGAAAAGCTAGTTCAGAATTAACCCCTAGACATAGCTACTAAAATCAGTAAACTCCTGCCACATTCTGGGTTAGTGGAAGTCCAGACAGGTTGAGCCAGGACTTCAGCCTTATAGAGTAGGGCTTGGAGGCTTCTTCATGGAATTTACCATTAGGAAGCTTGCCCAGCCCCAGGGCAGGGAGAGTACAAGCCGATGGCTCAGAGGCATCTATTTATTCCCAACTAGAGCAGTTAGCAGATGAAGAGGGTCTGGCCACCTGTCACTGTCAGCCACTACGCAGAGACAAGGATAGGTCCCCAAAACTTTGTCAGAAGGCCGGCGATTCTCGAAAACAGTGAGAGTAGCTTCTCCAAGACTGTTCTGATTTTCAATTTCCAACATTACAGTTTTATCCATTTAAGTTCAAAGTGAAGACCATGTTAACCCCTATCTTAAACAATAATCAGCTGAACCCTGGATCCATAGTAAACAACAATCAGTGTACCTCAAGACCCACAATATCATTTCAATTCAAAAGTTAATCTCCTAAATCTACGGAAGTAAGAATGGGAGACAGGGGGTGAAGGTCAGGCAGGACCCAGACGACTAGACCAGCTGTGCCACGTCTGCCCTAGCCTAACAGACTCATCTTTTTCTCACTGTATGTGCTTTCAGGAGCCATCAAAGACACAGGGGTCTCTAAGAAAAACACCAAGGAAATCCATACATGGCCACATTGATTAAAACTGGTATTTTTTATGTTTTGCAGAGAGAGAATCTAGTCAGTAAGTAGGGAAAATTTGTAGTCCTGGAAAAAAAATTTCTTTCTAGAAAAGAGCCATCTGGGCTTCCCCTTGGAGGTTGATTCCCTGACATGCACTCACACGTTTTTTCCTAGACTCATTTCTGATCTCATTGTTGGAATCACGAAGCTCCAAGACAGTTTGGGTGGAGCCCTTTTGGAGAAGTCAGGGTTGTAATTGTTTTTGCTGCTGTTGTTTTAAATTTAACCAGGGGTAGAATCCTGAGAATGAGTTGGGAATTTTAAATCTTGAAAAGTCAACAAGAAACACAGCGTAGGAATAAAGGAAAGAAAGGAAAGGAAGAGAAGAAAGCTAGTAAAAGCAAAAGGGAGGAAGAAAGAGCACACACACACATCTACACACAAAAGCAAAGGGGGAAAAAAGTGGGGAAAACGTGAAAGGACGGTGGGGAAGAATTGGACACAGAGAGAAGAAAGGGCTTAGATGTAGGACTGTCATTATGTGAATCCTCTTCTGTGCTCAAAGACCTTGCCATCCCATCAGATGTAGACAGTGGCATGGGGTGGAGCTTGATAGAAATGCAGAATTTTAGGCTCCACCCGAGGGCCACTAAATTAGAATCCTACGCAATCCCCTGTGTGATTTGTGTGCACATCGATGTTGGAGAAGCACAGGTTTAGAGAAAGAGCATTTATAAAAAGGAGCTGCCTTTAGACCAGTGAACCTGCTGCCTGGGCACTGCTTGGGAACTGTGAGAAATGCAAATTCCCAGGCTCCACCCTGGACCTGCTGACCTGCTGAGTCAGAATCTCTGAGGGTGGGGCCCTGTGCTGTGAGTTTGAACAAGGCCCCTGGATGATTTTGCTGCATGCTCAAGTTGGAGAACCACTGGGCTTGATTTTTTTTTGTTTTGCTTTGTCTTCTTTTTTGAAATGGGGGTTTCCTTCTGTTGCCTAGACTGGAGAAAAGTGATGTGAGTGCAGCTCACCGCAACCTCCAATTCCTGGGCTCAAGTGATCCTCCTCCCTCAGACTCCTGAGAATCTGGGACCACAGTCACTCACCACTATGCTCAACTAATTTTTTTCCTTTCCTTTTTTTTTTTTTTTTTTTTTTGTAGAGACAAAGTCTGGCTATGTTGTCCAGGCTGAGCTCAAACTCCCGGCCTCAAGCTATCCTCCACCTTTGGCTTCCCAAAGTGCTGGGATTATACGCATGAGCCAACATGCCTAGGTAGAGTGCTGTGGCATCACAGCTCACAACAACCTCAAACTCTTGGGTTTGAGTGATTCTCTTGCCTCAGCCTCCCAAGTAGCTGGGACTACAGGCATCTGCCACAATGCCCAGCTATTTTTTGGTTGTGGTTGTTTAGCTGGCTTGGGCCAGGTTCAAACCTGGCACCCTTGGTGTATGTGGCTGGTACTATAACCACTGTGCTATGGGTGCCAAGCCCCATTAGCACTTATTCAAAATATTTAACATCAGGAGTGGCGTGGATTCTGATCGATCAGAATAGACAGCTGTGCATCTGCTCAGCTGACTGCCCTGCCAGATGTTAACTCTTAGTTTCTGGGTTTGGGGGAGGTCTAGAGCATCCTGGGAGAGGAATTAGGGTAGCCTCAATGAGGTAGGGAATACCTTATTGGTATTGGCAGGGTGGGGGCAGAGGCTTTTTATTAACCAGTATGTATTTCAGTAACAAACACTAGTATGATCCTTCCTGTGTGCACCAGCTAAACATCAGCCTTGTGATACTGACGACAAATTCAACAACTGTTTCTCTTAGATACCAAGTGGTCAACTGCAACATTCAGAAGTGAGTTATTTATCAGAAAAAAAGTTAATTCAAAATTAGCATATTTTCTAGGAATTTCAACATAAAAATGGGGCTCTTAACCTACTATGAAACCAATTTATAGCTTTCATATGAAGGCTATAACCCAACCATAGCCCAAGAAAAGGTGAAAGGGGAGTGGGAGGGGAGGGAAGGGGGTAGGATGGGTGGAGGGAGGGCAATTTGGTGGGACCATACCTATGGTGCATTTTATAAGGGTACATGTTAAATTTACTGAGTGTAGAGTATAAATGTTTTAACACAATAACTATGAAAATATGGTGAAGGCTATGTTAACCAGTTTGATGAAAATATTTCAAATGGTATATAAAACCAGCACATTGTACCCCAGGATTGCATTAATGTACACAGCTACAATTTAATTAAAAAAAAAATGGGGCTCTTTGACAAAATTTTTAACTTGCAGTGATCCCATTAGTATTAGGAAGCAAAATTGTGCTGGGTCATTGGGCCAATAGCTCATCTTACAACAGGGAAGAAAAAGGCTCTATTCTTTGAAAGGCACTTGGCGCTGGCTCTAGGTAAGTGGGCAGGAGTCATAGCGGTAGATGTTATGGACAGTAGCATCTTGGATAGTGTGGAGTAAAAGGCACAAGGCTAAGGACTCAAAAAAAGACCAGGATGGATAAGACCTTTCTCACTCTTCATTTAGTCCCTGCAATGTGAATTAAGGGAAGTAAGTGAATTTGTTTGTTAAAAACTGTGCCAACAACAAAGTGTCCCTAAAGTGAGTTATTTAGGACTATGGTGATAATTGCTACCACAGGACAATTTTTTTGCCAGCATGGAACAAACTCGTGCCTCTGGCTTTTGTGGGCTGTGCTGTGATGCCCCTCTGTGAGATGTGTAGAAACGGATCATAGTGAGAACACACATGTCTGTCATTACTTAGAAACTTCTTTGCTTTGATCCTAAAAGTCCTGGGATTTTCCTCCAGGCATGAGCTGAAACACAGAGAAAAGGTCGGGAGATGCCTGTTTCTTGTAGGAAGATACATGGGGTGAGGGAGCGATGTTCCATGTGGGTCATTTCAGAAAACTTTTCCAGCAAACACGTTCCATGAAAGCAGAAATGACCTCCATGGACTCTTGCATAAACTGAGATATAGGGATGTCTAAGAAAAACGCCAAGGGAAAGAATCCACTAAACTGCATTCATTGCTTCTTTCTAGGCAGATCCCGTTGTTTTCTCCGTGTCAGAGAACGCTGGAGTCTTGATCTACATTCCAGGTCCTCACGTCCACAGAGGGCTGACATTCTCTTATAGCCTCAAGTGCTGCTTGGAAAATACTATTTTGACCTGCCTTGCCCTGCCCTGGCCTGCCCTGCCTTGCCCTGCCCTGCCTTGCCCTGCCCTCTCTTCTCTCCTTCCTTCTCTCTCTCTCTTTCTTTCCTTTCCCTCTCTCCCTCCCTTTCTCTCTCTCTCTTTCTCTTCTCTCCTTCTCTCCTCTTCTCCCCACCCCTCACCCCTCCCCTCCCCGCACCACCAGCCCCCGCCCCCCCCCGCCCCCACCCCGCCGCCCCCGCCCACCGCCCCCCACCCCCCCCCCCCCCCCGCACCACCCTCACGACCCCCACCCCCCGCCACCACGCCCACCCGCTCATCGAACTGG
>CAUYPK010078964.1:0-26301 GCA_963574355.1 Loris lydekkerianus | reverse complement strand
CACTTTTACACTGCTGGTGAGACTGTAAACTAGTACAACCTTTCTGGAAGGAAGTATGGAGAAACCTCAAAGCACTCAAGCTAGACCTCCCATTTGATCCTGCAATCCCATTACTGGGCATCTACCCAGAAGGAAAAAAATTTCTTTATTATAAGGACACTTGTACTAGACTGTTTATTGCAGCTCAATTTACAATCGCCAAAATGTGGAAACAGTCTAAATGAGCACCAACCCAGGAATGGATTAACAAGCTGTAGTATATGTATACCATGGAATACTATTCAGCTATTTTAAAAAATGGAGACTTTATGTCCTTCGTATTAACCTGGATGGAAGTAGAAGACATTATTCTTAGTAAAGCATCAGAAGAATGGAGAAGCATGAATCCTATGTACTCAATTTTTTTTTTTTTTTTTTTTTTTAGTTTTTTTTGGCCCGGGCTGGGTTTGAACCAACAACTCTGGCATATGGGGCTGGTGCTCTGCTCCTTTGAGCCACAGGCACCGCCCCATATGTACTCAATTTTGATATGAGGACAATTAACGACAATTAAGGTCATTGGGGGGGGAAGGAAAAGCAGAGAGAGGGAAGGAGGGAGGGGGGTGGGGCCTTGGTGTGTGCCACATCTTCTGGGGGCAAGACGTGATTGCAAGAGGGACTTTACCTAACAAATGCAATCAGTGTAACCTGGCTTATTGTACCCTCAATGAATCCCCAACAATAAAAAATAAAATAAAATAAAATAAAATAAAATGACTTCTTTTCTTTGGAGTAGATACCGCAGTGGGATTTCTGGGTCGAATAAATAAATACATTTATTTGTTTGAGGAACCTTCATACTGTTGTCTATAATTTCCACTAATTTGCAGTCCAACCAGGGCGCCCACTGTCACTTCTTCTAGTTGAACATAGTACTAGAAGTCCTAGCCAGAGCAGTCATGGAAGAGAAGGAAATAAAAGCAAATTGGGGAAGAGAAGGTCAAACTATCTCTTTTCACTGACAATATGATCTTATATCTAGAAAATCCTAAAGACTCCACCAAAAGAGTCCCAGAATTGATAAATTCAGCAAAGTCTCAGGTTACAGAATCAATGTACACAAATCAGTAGCATGTCTGATCCTACAAACAGTCAAGCTGAGAGGCGAATCAGACAGTAAATATCATTCACAAAAGCTACAAAGGATATAAAATACTTAGGCATATACTTAACCGGGGAGGTGAAACCAGGTAGTGGCATCAAAATAAGCCACATGGGAGCAAGTGTGAAAAGGCCAGGTGTGCGCAGGTGTCCAGATGGCTGAGTCCATGGGGGTGATAGAGTGTGGTGGGTGGCAAGGTGACCTGTTAATGGTGAGTTAGACTGGGAGAGACTTTGTCAGATTTTTAAAAAGTATGTCTGGTGGCCAAGAGGAGGATGAGATTGGCAAGACCAGAGAAGGGAGTCTAAAGTCTAGTTAGGGGCCTACTGCAACTGCCTGGGAAACCGGCAATCTCCTCCTGGGGGTGTTGCTTCATCCCCTCCCATGCATAGCTTCCTCTTCCTCCAGTGCTTTAAGGCAAGTGACTGAAGGGCTGTCCCCATCTTCCTCCCCCTCTATTTCCTCTTTCTCCTTCTCCTTCATTTCTACTTCCTTTCTCTTCTTCCTTTTCTTCTTTTGTTTTATGCTTTTTATTTGAAATAATTACTACAAGATGCACAAGAAGTTGCATAAACACTGCAGAGCCCCCTTGAATTTTCACCCACCCTCGCCTAGGGGGATCATCTAATTTTTATACAATATCAAAACTAAAAATCCGACATTGGTACAAAACAGGTAACCAGGCTAAAGGCTTTATTCAAGTTTCACCAGTTTCTACATATCTTTATGTGCAATTTTATCACACATGTAGAGTTGGTGACCACCCTCCTAATCAGGATACAGAACTGTGAGTCACCACCAGGCATCTCCTGTGCTGCCCCTTATAGCTGTACCCACCCCTCCCTGTCTCAAAGAACCACTCTGATGAGAGAAGCTGAAGCACAGATTCAAACTGCTGCTGATTGAGAAAGACAAAAATGACCCTTCTTGGCACATTGAAACCTTTGACATTTTCTTCCTCATTCTATATAGGTCATGCTTACTCCGTGGAGGTCATGGATGTCGTGGTAGACCCTGTGTTTTGGCCCAAAGCAGGATGTGTTGTTAATCCTGCAGAGGGACTCAAAGTCCTCCCCAGACATTCCTGAATTTGAGGATGGCTGATATTCTTCCCTAAGCTGAACTCTTTCTTTAAAGTACTTACTTTATAAGGGCTCTCAAATCATATAGGACAGAACTAGAGGGTAGTCAAATGGATACAATGATCTCTCTTTCTCTCTTTCTCTCCTCTCCTCTCCTCTCCTCTCCTCTCCTCTCCTCTCCTCTCCTCTTCTCTCCTCTCCTCTTCTCTCTCCCTTTCTCTTTCTTTCCTCCCTCCCTCCCTCCCTTTCTTTTTTTTGAGACTGAGTCTTACTTTGTCACCTTCAGTAGAGTGCTGTGACATCATAGCTCACAGCAACCTCAAGTTCTTGGGCTCAAGTGATTCTCTTGCTTCAGCCTCCCAAGTAGGTGGGGCTACAGGCGCCCACCACAACACCCGGCTATTTTTAGAGACGGGGTCTTGCTCTTCTCAGGCTGGTCTTGAACCTCTGAGCTCAGGTAATCGACCCGCTTTAGCCTCCCAGAGTGCTAGGATTACAGGCGTGAGCTACCTTGCCTGGCCATGGATATGATGATTTCAAACATATAATAGAGATACACAAGAAGCAAATATCATGTGGCCTAATGCATGTTTATTTTATAGACTTTATCATTCTACTATTTCTTTTAAAAGGCTCATTCTTTCCCAAATAATGAACCATTTGTTCAACAAGAGCCTCTCATCCTCCCTGTGTACTTGAAGTTCATGAATCACTTACTTGCAGACTGTTCCATAATGGCAGCTTCGTTTGGAGTAGTCTTGTACGTATCTGGCATAGATTTTTGCTTTTTATAGGAATCATTTCTCCAAAGCTCTCATGTTCATGACTTCCAGAAACAAGAGTTCTCAGGGCCACAGATCACCCCACGTCAGAGAGTTTGAACCAGTGGCTGGTTTTCCTTTTCTTAAATCCCAAATCTTTCATTGTATGAATTTTATTTATTGGTCCTAGTTTGTCCTTTCGAACTACTTCAATGAAATCCCTTGTCCACACACCATGTGTTTGGCTATTCGAAAGCTGTGCTTGTGTTTCCTTGAAGCCTTCTTTTTCTAGTGTAAACACCATCACTTCCTTTAACTGGTTGGTCCTGGCTGTCACTCCCCAGACTCTTTGCTACCCCTGTCACTTCCTCAGGATGTGCTCTGGTTACCGCATCGCACTCTTAAAACGCGACATCCACATTTTCTCTGTTATCACAGAAAACAACAACAAAGTTTGACTGCCTAAGTGTACAAAATGTGTGTAGGATATTAAATGCTTTAAACAGGATCCTGCTTTTGTGAAGGGAAATCTCTGCATTTAATTCTCTCTATAGCTCCTGTAAGAAAAGGTGGCGATATGAACATTCTGTCCATATACTAAGCACTTTATAAAGGTTCTATTTATTATTACTAATTTAAAACAATGATAATACTATACATATATATTTAAAAAAAACAGCATAAGTAATTCCTCCAGTGAGAAGAGGGACAAAGTCAAATGTTAAAGGGAACAGACGCAGGGAAAAGTGAGCAAAGCAGAGCCCCGCAGAGCCACAGGGCGGTTTCCCACAGCTCGGCTTCAGTTGTGCTAACATCAAACCTTCCTGATTCATTAAAGGGCTCTTCCCTCAGAGGGATAAATAGTACAAATCAAATAAAAAGGTCCTGTTATGTTGCTTTTATTTTATTTTATTTTTTTGAGGAAGAGTCTCTGTCACCTTGGGTAGACTGCCACAGTGTCATAGCTTGCAGCAACCTCAAACTCCTGGGGCTCAAGCGATCCTCTTGTCTCAGCTTCCTGAGTAGCTGGGACTACAGGTATCCACCACAACGCCCAACTAAGTTGCTTCTATTTTAAAAATGAAAGTTATTTCATTGTTTGAGGATCATACTATGTATTATATAATATATATATTTTATAGAATTCATTTCGTTTGACCTGAATTGTATTCTGATAATTGATTTTGTTGGCTTTTCTTTTATTGAATTCGTTTTTCTTTCCTGGCCTTTCCTCCAAGCCCCCAGTGCTTTTGAGATTTCCTCCACCAGCTCTCTGGGCCCCCAGTTCAGGGCCCAGCTCATGTGGCTTTTCAGAATTTTGGTGCTGCTGAGATCTGAGCCTCTCATGCAGGGAGTCACAGAGCTGGCAGACAGCTTGGTTCCTTCCTGTTACCTGTGTCCTTTTGTCCTGCAGGGTCTGTAGTTTGCAAAAGGCTTTAGCCCCAGGCACTGGTAGGCACCTGCTTTTTTCCCTTCTCTATTCCTTTCACTAGTAGAGTGGCCTGAGCCACCTCCAGTGGGACACTGCGGAGCACAGATGCTGGAGGCCTGCCGGGCGCTCTTGGACCCCAGGCGCCTGTTGCTTCAGCCCTGTTCACTCCTTTGCACTTATGACCCATTTCTAGTTGCAGTAAAGTTTGATTTGTTTGTGAGAATAGTCTATGCCTTTTGGCTTTCTATTTTTATGCTTTGCTTGTTGCTGCTTTATGCTTGGGACATAGGAATCGCAGGAGTGGCTGCAGACTTCTTCAGGCCACGCCCTGACCCACCTGCCAGAGCTTTCCTCGGAAGCTTCCTTGCAAGGTCTCTGAGTTACGTTCACCTCCACAATCTGATTCCCATCAAAAGTGCAAGTGAAAGAACGATGTCTCTCTCTGACTTAAAACCGTCCTAGTATTTTCTTGCTCTAAAATGCAAAATCTTTTAGCACAGTTTACAAGGCCCTGTGGGATCTGGCCCTGCCTCTGTTCCAGATTTCTTTGTGCCACTGACCCCTGGATCATGCTTTCTGGCCACGGTGGCCCTCTATTCATTCCTGCAGCCACTGGTCTGTCACACCCTAGAGCCTGCACACAGGCGTCCCCTCTGTTTGCAGCCCTCTCTCCTCGCCTCTGACCCCCTAGAGAAATCCCATTTATCCAACTGGGGTGTGTTGTCCCCAGGGAGACACTTCCCACACCCCTTCCACCCCCAGCGTGGGTGAGCTGGTTATATACCCTCAAGGGACCCTACACTTTTTGTTCAAGTACCTTAATGCATTTAATGTGTAACTCCTTCACATTGACTTTCGTGGTTATTTGTGGCTGTCTGATGAGTCACTCTTCTATCCTGGCACTCATCACCACACATGGATTGTCACAGCTCACTGCAGATTTTGAGGGAAGAGTGAGCGCTCTGTGACCCACGTGGTCTCAGCTCTGCTTCCCCCATCTCACCTCCTCCCACTCCCCTCTTGCTGCCCACTTTGTGGACCCCCCATGGGCCCACTTTCTTTCCCTTTTCCTGTGGCCAGACCTTGTGGTTTCGATCTTTCTGTTTGAAATGCTCTTTGTTGAGAGATCCCTGTAGGGTGCTCACCGCACCACCTCCTCCCTGAAGCCTTCCTTGACTGCCCCATTGAAAATGGCATTCTTGGGCCTTGGTGTGTGCCACACCTTTGGGGGGCAAGACATGATTGTAAGAGGGACTTTATCTAACAAAAACAATCACTATAACCTGGTTTCTTGTACCCTCCATGAATCCTCAACAATAAAAAATAAATACATAAATAAATAAAAGGGGGGGGGGAATGGCAGCCTGTCTGCTCCCTGTGTCACCTCCCTGCCCTGCCCTTGGCCCTGTGTGGTATTCCGCACACTTGGCCATCTGGCGTCTGCCTGCCCTCACAATGATGCCATGAGGACCGAGGCTCTCCTGTGTGGCTCCCTGACGGCTCCTCAGCATGTGGGAAGGAATGAGCAGCTGCCCCTCCTTTTCCAAAACATTTGTGGACTAAAATAATGATATGACTTAGTGTTTCCTTCTCTCTTGTTGATGAGGAAAGAAGGCCTGGTTACACCTGCTCTTCTCCTAAGGACTTTTTCCTCTTCATCTTCATGATGTCAAAATATTCTGGTTCATCTTTGTTCCTTGAAGCCTAACAGACATTTCGTCCGAGTATGTGTTTGGTTTTATATTCCTGAGATGTTCCTCTTGAGGAAACACATGTTCCTGTTTCTCTCATTATATGTCTGAAAATGCTAATAAAGAGGCTTGAGGGATGTTCCAGCAGAGATACCACTCACCGTCTAGAGAGGTGTCCCATTGCAGGTGGCAGATAGCATTCTGGAGATGGGGTTCCTGTGGCTGTAGATGTTTAGTTAAAAAATAATAACAAAGGGGGTAGGAGGACATCCTGTCACCTAGCAGCCTTTGTTGTTGGAACCACTGCCATGCTGGAGGCTCCTCGGTCCCAGCCGTGGCAGGTGCTGGCCCAGGCCTGCTGCACCGCTCCCTCCCACACTGCACAGGCTGGTGACAGCCGCTCATGCTCCAGGCTTTGGCAGGTCCAGGTGGGAGAGTCTGTTTTCACAGGTGCACCCCACAGCCCAGGGTTGAGATTTGGCTCAGAGCACGTCCCTGACTATAAAAGCTAAATTTCTTTAGTAATGAGTAATAATACGAAAAATCTCTCAGACACCTGAGGAAAGCAGTGGGGGCCCGCGGGGCCCTGGCTGGAGGAGGCGTCTCTGTTTCTATCTTATTTTTAGATGATTTGGACCTATGATAAAGTCCCCCAAGAACTTGTCTCCAGAATGGCCTGGGGTTCACTGTGTGGAGGATAAATCTCATGTCCCAAATACTGAGACAAGTGGCAGAGCCTTGGACACTTTTGAGCCCAAGGATGTTTATGCTGTCCACTGTTACCAGGAACATTTCTTCTTGTTCTAGATTCAAATTGACAATTGTAATCACTTCTGAAATCTATCATCGAGTCTGGAGTGTTTAGGGCTTGAGAGAAATAATAACAACAATTTGATGCCTCAAATCCCTTCTAGAATTGTGGTTGGTGGTCTTGGGTCAGGCCCGTTCTTTCCCTTTGTGGGAAGCTGAGCTTGGACGCTGCACCCTAACTCCTGGCATAGTGGCAAAGAGTTTTACCATTTTCTTTCTTTTTTATTAATTTATTCATTTTAGAATTACTTGTGGACAATTTTTTTTTTTTTTTTAAGTTCAGGTTAATGTGAGGGTACAAACAACCAGCTCACAATATTTGAATTTATTAGGTAAAGTCCCTGTTGTGGTTGTGTCCTGCACCCAAAAGCTGTGCCACACACTTCTAGATTGGGCCCATTAAGTGGGAGCACACTAATCCCTCCCACTCACGGGGCTTGGTCACTTTCCCCTCCCCTCTGGCACTTGTCACAAGCTTGAGGGAGAAGTTGCTGCTCGTTTCTCAGCCGGGCCAGGCCTCTGGCTCAGAGTCCTGTGCGTTTCAGGGCTCTGGCGCGGTCCTCCCACACTGCAAACTTGTCACCCTGGAATGCCTGTTCGCTTGATACAATGAGAATCTCCCTCAATGGGGATCAAAGGCGAAACTCCTACCTTTTACCTGGCTGGTAATCCTGGCCCCGAGTGTGTAGGAGCGTGTAGTACAGTAGGCACTGGGAGCTGGCACTCCAGAACCCCAGAACAGCAGCCCTTTGTGATGGGGACAGATAAAGTGACGTAATTCCCTGGCATCCAAAACAGAACAGGCTGTACTTTTTAGAATAGCATCCACCTCTTAATCAGTTATTTTAGGGTCTGTGCACCAAGAGCTGTCACCAGGAACCTCCTGAACTTCTGGAGTGACTGAAGTGGTCCAGCGAGGTGACGTCGTCGTGTCCGTGCTCTCAGCACAGAGGGTCAGGTGGCTGGGAGGCTCTCAGAGGTCAGGCAGCCTACCAGGGTCTCTAAATAGCACCCGGCAGGCTTGTGCTCTCTTCCTTTGACGTGCTTTGTCATTTCCAATCAGCTCCAAAGAGAATGAGACATACTCTCCCTGCAGTGAACTCCGGGCCATACTGGAGACAAGCTCAGGGGAGACTTGATGATAGGTCCAAACCATCCAGAAGGAGGGTGGAAAGAGAGATACCTCCTGCAGCCCATGCCCTGCTGGCTCCTGCTGCTCGCCTGGATGTCTGGGGGAAGCTCTTTCCACCGTTGGCCTTCAGATAAGCCATCCTGCTGGCTTTAGACACATCCTGGCCACGAAGAAGGTGTGGCCTGGAGGGGTTTCTTGCCCATATCCATGTCCCATACCCTCAGGTCACTAAAATATATGACTAGAATAATGTGGGACTCTATACTGAGACAGGAGCCAGTGGGATGGAGGGAGAGTTGTGGGCCTGGGGGAGAGGTGGCCGTGGGAAGGGCTCCATGCTTTCCACTGAGCTGTGGGACTGAAGCGTGCTCTGTGGGGCAGACACTCAACCAGGCACTTCCCTTACCTTTCATAACAACCTCTCCCACCAGCCTCATGTCTCACACGAGACGCAGCTTATGATAGGACAAGAGAAGCCGCAAAGCAAGGTTCACGCGCACGTGCCAGGGGCTAATATCATTCAGTTAGTTGGGTGAGTTTAGGATTTTTCTCTTCCTACTCTGCCAATGCCTTCCTGGCTTATTGCTAAGACACTTCCTTTCCTTACTGGAAAATCCATATGACCATGCTTGTTCCCTGATGCACAGAATAGAATCCACTCCTTGTTTGCTCAGTTCTTCCTTCATGCACCTACTCATCAGATTTGCCTGTGACAATAGCAGGTTCTGAGAGAGGTAGGGCCCTGGAAGATCTTACAAGCCAGTCGGGAGGAATAGAGAAATAACTAAAATAGGAAGTGAGCAATGTTATAATGGAGTTGTGTACAAAATACTACAGGACACGAAAACTTACGCATGGCTGTTCATGGCAGCGTTATCTGTCATGGTCAAAAGTGGAAGCAACCCAAATAGCCATCAACTGATGGGTGAATAAACAAAATGAGGTATATCCATACATTGGAATATTATTCAACAATTAAAATGAATGAAGTAGAGTCATACACTTTGCTTGGACAAGCCTTGAAAACATGCAAAGTGAAAGAATCCAGTCACCAACCCTGTAATATATGATTCCATTCTGTGAATATTCTGAAAATTATTTCATGGGTGAATTTATGGTATATGAATTATGTTTCATTAAAGCTGTTAAAAGTACCATGGGAATGCCAAAAAGGAAAGAGAAATTTTGATCCAGATAGCAGAAATCTCAAATTGGAGGGAATGTTTGAATCACGTATCTTTTTTTTTTTTTTTTTTTTTTTTAGACAGGGTCTTGCTATGTTGCTAGATCTTTACAAAGGAAAAGGTTTTCCTTTTCCAAGACCACTTTTGTGGACAAGTACTGCCCACCCCTAGGATGCAGACTTCTGGAGAGGAGAGGGACTCTGTTTGATTTTTGTGGCCTTCCCAGCCCATAGCCTACTGCCTAGGTAGAGAAGGTTCAGGGAGGATTTGTGGAGTGGACAGGGAGCCAAGACTCTTCCACTTGGGTTTTTGCATTTTGCGGGATCCTCTACCACATGCCTCCTTCTGCTCGCTGCCTTTGTTGCCCAATTGCCCTGGGCCATTGCTACTGGGGATGCAAGCTTTGTAAGATTCTTGCCAAAGTCTCAATCCAATTAGGTGATTGTGTTTTAATTATCTCTGCCAAGTTTCCCTGCTATGGGCGAATCCATTAGTACCAGTGCCTAGCACATGTAGGAGGCCCTCAATAAATGTTTGTTGGATCGAAATGAAAGCTTGAATATACTTGAGGAGTAAGTTAAATCCTTGGCTGACCTCAGCTTGGTGAAAGCCCTTGGATGAAATATAGAAGAGTGAGAAAGGAATTTTAAATTTCACGATGCCCCTTAAAACCTTCCATTGTTCTCCTCTGCCTCAACCTTATTTCAGATTGATTCAACATTCAGGGAAAGATGGGATGTCAGAAGGGGGAGTGAGCCCTTCAAGAATAAAGTTTGCCCAAAGTCATATTTTTTCCAGGTATCATGACTGCCTCTGAGAAACAGAGACTGGTCAAGATTGTGACCTGGAGGAAAGCCAACAGAAAAAGGGAAACATTTGTGGAAGAAGCTGAGGGATGAGTCAATGGATGAGAGGATGGACAGGAGCCATGGCAGAGGCTTGTGCAGGCAGAGGCTGTGGGAGGCACACTCTGCACCCTACCTGGACACCTGCCTCATGGTCCAACTCCCCCCTCACCTGTCACACCAGGCAGAACTTTTAGACTCATGAACATCAGGTGAGATGTTCACAGACATAGACCACGTTGACCAGAGAAATCCACTACTATACTGGGAAAGAGAAACATTTTCTCTTTTCCAGGGATCAGAAGGGACTTCTCTAGTTACCTCTTAGTTCCCTAATGCTCTGAATTGACCAAACCAGGACTTGAAAAGGCACTAAGAAGCTACTTACAGAGTTCTAGCCTGAACCCTCATTCATCCTGGTTCCTTCCTCTTCACAGACTCCCTTGATTTTTTTCTTTTTCTGTGTTTCTGTCTTTGTGTGATATCATGATTCAGCTTTGTCAGCTGTGTGAGTTTTTGTTGCTGCTTTAACAAATGAACACCTACTTGGAGGCTTAAAACCGTACCCAGTTCTGCTGATTGGGTGTTGCTGTGGACTCCACTGGGCTCTATTCTAAGGCTGGCTGGGCTCTCACCTGGAGGCTCTGGGGAGTAATCTGCTTCTGAGCTCTTTCAAAGTGCTGGCAGAATTCAGTTCCTTGTGGTTGTAGGACTGAAGTTCCTGGGTCACTCTCTGCCTATAGAGGCACCCACCTTCCTTCTTAGGTGGGCCCCTTCATCTTCAAGCCGGTGATAGGGCCTCAAGTCCTCCTCCTGCTTCTGTCCTGACTTCTTCCTCCTTCCTCTCTACTGCTACCTGGAGAAGATTCTCTGCTTTTATGGGCCCTTTGTGAAGGTCACCTGTGCTACTTGACATAACATGATGTGATATTCCACCATATTCCTGGGTTCTGGGCACTAGGGCATAGAATCTTGGGAGCTGTTCCTAGAAATTCTGCCTACTTCACCAACCACTAGCTGTGATACTAGATGAATGGAACCAGTCAGAGCTGTTTGTGAAGGGATGTGCATTAGGAAGGAAAACACCAGAATTAGCTGTGTTCACAGGGTGGCCAAGTTGAATGATTTACCTTAGCAGAGGGCTCCATTTTAAGTGCTTGCTTAGTTTAGCAACAAGCAAACAAGGTAGCTTGCTTAAACTTAAAAAAGGGTGGTTATAAAGCCTCCATCTTTTTTTAATGGCCGAATAGTATAAGATGGGGACTTTACATCTTTTGTACTTACCTGGATGGAGTGGAAGAACATTCTTCTTAGTAAGTATCTCAGGAACGGAAAACCAAGCATTCCATATACTCATTTGAAACTATAGATGAACAACTATACAGGTCCACAGGAGAGGAAAAACACAATTCGATTCAAGAAGTGGGGAGGAGGGTGAAGAGGAAGGGACTCATTAAGCTCCCACCTAATGAATACAGTGTAGGGGTATACAGCTCACCTCCTGGATGAAGGATTCAAATAAAACTAGGACTTTTCCTGATAAACACAAACTATGAAACCTAATCATAAGGACTCTGATATTAACCTGAAATTAAAAATGAATAAATAAAAAAGGGTGGTTGGCCCAGAGGTAGATTTTCCTTCTTCCTGGATTATTTACTTTCATATTTGTTTGTTTTATGTTAAACTTGAAGTTTTCATTTTAACTTTGTTTTTGCTAAATTACCTTTTTTTTTTTTTTTATAGTGTTTTTGCTCAGTGTTAAGTAATGTTAGAGAAAGTTAATTATTTTTCCTCAATCAGTATGGAACCAGGCAATAAAATCCAGGAAAGGAGGCTACTTTAAAACCTGTGGCCTTGTCTAAGTGTCAATAAATAGCTTCCAAAGCAGGTAAAAAACCATTTGCCCAGCTACTGACGGAACAGTCTGGTGAACTTCCAGAGGGCTGTAAGTCACATCATATTAATGCCTCATTAGACCAGCTATTCAAGCCCTTGTCCTTACACGTTATGTGCTTGGTGAAGGGAGAGACAGATGCCAGTTTCCCAAGAGGGGAGGGAAAAAAAACTGGAAAAAAGGAAATGGCAGATTGTCAATGAGATAGCTTTTGTTTCAATTTTCCCTCTTTTGTTTTCGTTTGAAGCCCTGTGTGAATTACCGTACTTTCCCTTTTGGTATTTTGGCCATAGATCTGTACATTAACTCCAACTCCTTGTTTTGTATTTTTTTTCTCTGTAATTCTCATCTGGAAAATTCCAACCCCCCCCCACTTGACTGCCAAGAGAGGAGAGATCTGCTGTCCACTTCTAGATTGTTTGCTGAGGAGAGCGGCATGAGCCTGTGGCTGGGGCCCCAGACTGGATGCCAGGAAAGCTGGGCCCTTTTCCCAGACCTGTCCACCACGCCTCTGCAGTGACACGAGGGCTCCTTTAAACTGCGACGGGCCTTCAGTGTGTTCATGTGATGCACGGAAATAATAAGAGGTCAGCCTTGTGGCATTGGAATTCCAGCCCTGCCGTGACCTTGCCAAGTGACCTTGAGCTCAATCAGAATTCCTGTCTCTGAGCCTTAGTTTTCTCTTCTGTGCTGGGGGAAAAGGCTATGTACCTCTTCGTGTGAGAAGCCAGCAGGCGGCAAATATTACATTGATTGGCCTCCAAGTGTAAGGGTATGCAACAAGTGGCCTGGGATGGGGAGGAACGGGCAGGAGTGGAGAGCGGCCAAGTCATGGCATCAAAGATGAGCATTTTGCTCCATTTCTGTCTCCTTATGGTTCTGGGCAATGCAGGGAGACTCTATGCGCAGCCCTGTGTGTTTCCTGAAACCAGCAGGTCTCTGAAGGACAGTGGCTATCAGAGCAGCAAGGAGTGACACCCACCGTCCAGGTGGGGGAACAGGGCCAGCGAGTTAGGAGAAAAATGCTCATTTCTAGGGCTGCTACGAGGGATCTTGGACTAGGACTGCAAGTCACCTTGTCTTGGTACTTTCTCAAATTTTGTCTATGGAGTTTTACTTCTAGCACTAGAGGCTGCCATTTAAATCTATACAATACACACACATACACACATTTACACACACATACACACTCACACACACTCACAGACACATACACACTCACACACACATATACACACACCCACATACACACACACTCACACACACACACATATACACACTCACACACACATACACACACACTCACACATTCACGCGCACACACACTCACACACATGCACACTCACACATGCACGCACACACACACACACACACACACTCACACACATACAGAGTGAGATAAAAAACCATTGGACGTGGAATCAGACCAACTGGGTTCTGGATTTGAATTTTGATTCTACCAGTTCTTTGACCTTGGCCAACTGACTTAACTTCCATGCCTCCGTTTCCATATGTGTCAAATGAGCACAGTAACATTTGCCTTGAGGGCCTCTCCAGTTTGTTGCGAAGAGCACGCAAATCACAACACTTGGGTGCATTTTGTAGGCCTTAAAGTGTGTGCGATCATAATTGGCCTTTTGTTTCCTTGTAGGGCGTTTTAGAGACAAGCTAGATGAAAGTGGCTGTTGGGCCTGGACATACACAGACAGGTCCTTGGCAGTCTGTCTTGTGAGGGAGCAAGGTCAAGTGAATGGGGCGCTGAGCTCTAAGAGAACCTTCTGAGGTCCCACCCCCTCCTCCTTTTCTCCTACTAATGGACATCTATGTTTCCACTCAGAATTCTCATTCATGTGTCAGGTACATGGCCAAGATACCAAAATAGCACTTGTGTAGGACTGAAACGATTACTGCTCAGTTGTCTCTGGGCTTTATTTTTTTGCTCAACTCCACCACCCTCAGAGTATCTGTGGACGTGTTGAGGATGTAACGCAGGCGCATGACAGTACTCAGAAATGCTCCAAACATTACACAGCGAGACGGGAATGTTAGAGAAGTATGGGAGGACAGGCACAAGCCCTGGCTTCCCTGGCAAGCTGGTCACCCAGCGCTGGCAGCATCGGCAGGGCGAGAGCATTCTGGGAGTGCTGCCGGTTACGGGCTGGTTCAGGAAAGGGAGGTCAAGAGGACAGGTGTTCAACTTGAATGAAAAATTTAGGATACAACTCTGTATACGCAAATGCATGTCATCATTCAGCAGGTAGAAATTTGTCACACTCAACAGAAAATTAGTTTTCATAAATACACAGGGGTTTTCTAATAGACATAATCCCTGAGTTTCATCCTTTGGGCCACAGTGCTATCTAAATAGCACTGGAAACACTGAAAATGTCCGTGGGAGAAGGCACCACCCTGCAGGACAGGCACAGACTTTAGGGCCAACCCTTCCATCCCTCTCTGCTGTTTCTGGTTGTGGGGTCCCCAACAAATACTATAGCCTGAGTAAGCTCAGGGTCCTCTCTTCAAATTGGGAGGCATGATCCTGAACTTCTGGGGTTGTTCTGAGGAGTTATGATGATGTGTGGAAAAGAGCTTCACCCAGGTCCCATGGTGTAGGAATTGCAAACCTGGAATCTTTTTTGATTAAAACAGTAAAAGAGGGCTTGGCACAGTGGCTCATGCCTGTAATCCCAGCACTCTGGGATGCTAACGAGGGAAGATACTTTGAGCTAAGGACCAGCCTGAGCAAGAACAAGACCCCATATCTACTAAACATAGAAAAATTAGCCGGGCACGGTGGCACACACCTGTAGTCCCAGCTATTCGGGAGGCTGAGGCAGGAGGATCACGTGAGCCCAGGAGTTTGAGGTGGCTGTGAGCCAGGCTGACACCACTCTAGCCTGGGCCACAGAGGGACACTCTGTCTCAAGCCAAGCCAAGCCAAGCCAAGCCAAGCCAAGCCAAGCCAAGCCAAGCAAAGCAAAGCAAAGCAAAGCAAAACAAAACAGTATATAGTATTTATGATCCAGCCTTTCTCCCTTCTCTTACATGGAGTATGATGCACAGATTTAGTAGAGATCGGATTTATTGGGCATTTATAGCTGATTTCCTTTTGGTCAATCACCTTAGAAATTAATTAAGCATAGAAATAAAGATAGAATTTGTATTATACACCATGAAGTGGGCTACATATTCTGCATATATAAACAATATTTTAAATAAACTGGGGCAGTGAGTGCCAGTAGAATGGAGGAGCTGTTCTCTCTCTGGCATTGAAGGAGGGAGAGGAGGGGGCAGTTGTTAACATCCTAAGAAGGCTGCTGGGTAGGAGTTGGGCCTTTGGTAGAAGCACACAGCCACTGCCACCGCGAGTGTCTTACATTGTAGATGAGAGAACCGGATCTGGACTGAAGTTTTCAGGACCCTGAAGGCCACATCCTTAGTCACTGCAGGACACTGAATTTGCTTAAAAGCAGCCCGTTACTGTAACCACTCAGGTGGGTGCAAGGTTTTCAAGGTTACACAGGGCACAGGGGAGGACACTAGAGGAGTGGGAGCTGTTGGTTTTGTGGGGTGCACCTGTGGTCAGCTGATTTTGTAGGGCACCTGTGGTCAGTTGGTTTTGTGGGTGCACCTGTGGTCAGCTGATTTTGTGGGACACCTGTGGTCAGTTGGTTTTGTGGGGTGCACTTGTGGTCAGTTGGTTTTGTGGGGTGAATCTGTGGTCAGCTGGGTTTGTGGGGTACCTGTGGTCAGTTGGTTTGGTGAGCATGTGTGGTCAGTTGGTTTTGTGGGTGCACCTGTGATCATTTTGCTCTTACCTCTCGATGCTCGACTGCTACCACCCTCTTTGGATGCTCTGTCCTTACACTACTTCCTTCCCATTTATTTCCCATCTATCTTCAAACCCACTGTCTTTGGGTCACTTTTGGTGTGCCATCTTGCCCCTTGAGCCTGAGGGACCTCCGAATGTCTTGAAGCCAAGCCCAAGAGCCTGTGCAGGATGCATGCTGGGCCCTCCCCTCCTCTCTTCACCTTCCATCTTCTCCCAGTCCCTCTTAAGTGTACTTCTCCATCCCCTCCATGGACTGCTCAGCCCAGTCCTACCTGGATGCCTCCTCCAGGCTGTGGCCAGCCCAGACAGCCATGGGATGAAATGATATTCTGGAGGCAAGTTCTCAGGACACAGCCTAGCGGTGACCAGGGGCTGGCTCAGGAAAGAGCTCGCACAATGGATGAGCCGTGGGCTTGTTCTTCACACCTGTATTCCTTCATCTGTTCAACAGTTTTTTTTTTCTTTTAATTGGATACCAGGTATTGAGAAGACAACAAATAATCAGATATAACCCTGCCCTGGGAACTTAGAGTTTACTGGAGGAGACAGACTCAGAAAGGAGGAGTCAGAATTCAGTGAGATGGCACATTCCCTGAGCCCCCTGAGTGTGTACACAGGAGCAGAGGAGCGGGGATTTGAGGTGGAGGGAGGAGCACGTAGGGAGATTCAGAGGCAACAGGGAGCTGGTAACTTTCACAGAAACAGGCACAAAGCAGCAGGACTGGGACATACTATGTGGGGGGAGAGATGGCAGCCCCCTGCTCCTCATGCTAACAGAACAGCCAAGCCTTTCACAGGTATAGACACAGTAAAAAGAAACCAGTAAGGACTGGGGACATACCATGGGGCCCACAGGAGTAGAAGGGGGGAGCTATTGTCACTCTGACATTGAAGGGGCCACCGGAGGGGATAGTTACCAACATCCTAAGAAGGGTGCCAGGTAGCAGTCGGGCCTTTGCAGAATGGGGGATTGGGAGGGAAGCAGAAAGCACTCAGTGTGGCAGATGTCCTCGTGCAACCCTCCTCATCTGTGTCACAGACCACAAATCTCTTTCTATAAGAGATTACAACAGTGTGCAGCTGAGACGCACATGAAGGAGTAACTACAAATCCCCAAATAGAATTCAGACGCAGAAAACAAACTAGAGGTCAAGCAGGGGGAAGGGGAGAAGAAGGCTGGGTAATACAACAAAAACGTGAGATCATGTGGACTTACCTATGAGCCAGCAGTATGATGCTGAGCTTCCTGGTGGCCAAGTTTTAAAGTTCAAAAGATGACATCAGTTAAAGAGTTTTCCTTGACTTTCCCTAGACTTTAGCATGAAGAGGAATTTTTTCCCCCAGGGCAGCATCATTTAAAAAGACTGTTATCCAAGAACCTTCCTTTAGCAAATTCACATCTGGGCCACGCACCTGGCTGGTACCTGTGTGGTTCAGTGGCAGTTTCTGACAGTGTCTGAACCCTTTCTCTCTCCCATGAGTGTGTGTTCCTCAGCATCAGGGACCATGCTTTTCTACCCAGGCACATCTTTTCCATTACCATACTACTTTGAAATTGAATCCAGTTAGAATATTTTTAGTGTCTTTTTTTTTCTGGCATTGCAGAAATAATTTCTTATGGACTATGAACAATGATTAGACCAAAGCCAGGGCTCCCACCTGTAATTCCAGCACTTGGTAGGATTTGGAGAACAGCCTGAACAAAAGAGGAAGACATCATCTCTAAAAAGAAAAACAAAACAAAACAAAGCATTTAGACGGGCCTGGTGGTGCACCTACATCCCAGCTACTCAGGAGGCTGAGGCAGGAGGATTGCTTGGGCTCAGGAATTTGAGGTTGCAGTGAGCTGTGACAATGCTGCTGCGCTGTAGCCCAGGTGACAAAACAAGACCCTATCTAAAAAACAAACAAAAACAAAGCACAGAGGACTTTCAGAAGACTATGGTGACCTCCTAGAACTGGGTGCTAAGATGAAACAATGACAATTCATCCCAGTTCTCAGTTCGACCTTGGTGAAATAGTTTAGCCAATGGATCTTCAGCATCTGGAGGTCAAAGAGCCCCTTGCAGAGATAATAAAAACTAAGGATTCCTTCCCTGAAAAAAAAAGCAAAAGCATACAATTTGCTGTCAAACTGACATTTCTTCTTCTTCTTCTTCTTTTTTTTTTTTCTAATTTCAAGCATTTATAAATGAAAATGTACACACACACATCTCATTCAAGTTCTTATAAACAAATATATACATATACATACAAATATACGATTATGAAAAGGTCCACATTATTAAAGCTGAAAAACATAGCCATCAAGACTCAGAATGGACTTCAGGATCAAAATGGTAGAGTCCTCTTATGCTAAAATCTTCCCATTCTTCTCCTCCACTTAGAAATGGCATTGAAAAGTGCGTGTGTTTAAAGAAAAAAAACAAGAAGTGAGGCGGCACCCGTAGCTCAGTGGGTAGGGCACCAGCCACAAACAACTAAGCTGGTGGGGTCAAATCTGGCCCAGACCAGCTAAAACAACAACTGCAACAAAAAAAATACCCAGGCGTTATAACACACTTCTTTGAGTCCAACCAAATATATGTTCCAGGCATCAGGTTCACTTTGCAGGGCTAAGACGAGTGGGGAAATCACATGATTAGTCTGCTCACCTCACACATGTATTGTATAGATAGGACAAAATTAGCAGACATATGGAATATTATTCAGCTGGGAAAAGGGAGAAAATTTGGGCATGTGCTACCACATGGCCTAACTTTGAGAATATTATGCTAAGTGAAGACAAATACTGTATGACTCCACTTATAGAAGGTACCTAGAGAAGTCCACTTCATAGAAACTGGAGGTAGAGTGGCAGTTGCCAGGGTCTGGGGATGGGGGGAGTTAGGAATTATTGTTTCATGGGTACAGAGTTTCAGTTTTGTAAGATAAAAGAGTCCTGGAGATTAAATGCACAACAAAGTAAATTTAATTAATGTCCCTGAACTGTGTATTTGAAAACGATTAAGATGGTAAATTTTATGTTATGTGTATTTTACTGTAATTAACACACACACGTGCATAAACCCACAAGAGTTTAAAACAATGAAGTCTGAAGAACACAGAACACAAACTAAGGGGTGTGTGCAGGGGAGGCACAGTCCCACCTGCAGAGGGGGTGGGTTCTGGCCTTGCCTGAACACAACCAGTCTCCAGGCAGCAGGCTCCTTCTCCCTGTGCTGGAACGAGGGCAGTGGCATTGGGAACCATTACCAGGAGCTTTTCGAGGGTCCTGCTAGGATCTTTGGGCTTGTTGTTGGAGCAATTTTCATTTCTGACCTCAATCTTGTTATGGACATAGCCTTTTCCTCAGGAGAGTAGCTTGTGACCATTTTTTAGGGTGCTATGCCATGACTAAAGGACAACTGTGGCCTCATACATGATTCATCCTGCAGGAATCCTTCATTTGCTCAGATCCATCTTTTTTTTTTTTTTTTTTTTGTTTTATAACAGGAACCACATCTGTGTTGCTAAGCTACTGTGGCCACACACACACACACACACACACACACTCACAAACCGTAGATTTCACTGTAGTCTGTGTGCTCCGTGATGATTCCTCTATGTTAATTCAGCCCTTTTTTTGTTGACCTCCCATACCTAAAGATAATTAGAGTTGGGTCATAATGTACTTGGTGTAAACAGAAAAAAATAAAGGCCACGAGAAAACAGTGGGGTTCCTTAAACTTTTTCAAAGGAATTTAAAAAGCATTCACTGGCTCATAGTTTTAGTTCTGCATCTGTCCCTCTGTCATCTGTCTGTCTATATCTATCATCTATCTATCTATCTATCTATCTATCTATCTATCTATCTATCATCTCTCTGTAGTTCACGGACCTTGCAAACATCTAATTTACTCATTATTGTGAAGGAAAGAAATCCAGTCTGCACAGGTAAGTTTTAGGAGTTGCAAGTGCCAAACTGGGGTTGGGGTGTCAGTTCCCCACCTCTGAGAAGAATGAAGCGGGTAGAGACCATTTTTAAGAGACAGCTGAAGGGAATTAGGTCAGAAGAAAGGAGGAACAGGGTATCAGTTACATCATTTCTCCAAGAGAGAGATCTCAAAATAAAAATGGATGTTACAGCCCGTATTTAGATGTTCTGACCCTCAGGACAGTGAGCAGGTTCTCATGCACAGTGAGCAGGGAGCCATTGAAATGGAGCTGGCAATCCAGCCTGCCACTCAAGCCAGGGTCCCACAGAAAATGGGATGAAGGATTGAAGGTGCATATATCTGATGTTCCCACAACTGGGCTTTTTCGACATCCCGGTGTCATCTCACCTTGCTGAGTGTGACTCAGGCAAAAATTTACATTCCCACGCAGCACGGCCGCCCCATGCAAGTCATCATCTTTGCCCAATGCTCAGTGATTAGTTTCAACTCCGGTGTGAGAGCTGGCTGAGCGGAGCTTCCTGGGAGACAAGAAGTCAATGAATGCGGTTCACAGTTAAGGGTGCAATCAGTCTAGCAGAGGTCATAGAGGGATTTGAGAGAGAAAAAAATCATGAAGTTGGGGCATCAGGTACTAAATGATTGTTAAGAAGACAAGTCAAATATGCATAAGATTTTAGAAAAGATGGAAATGGCTTTCTGATTTGTGCCTGGAGGACTTGGACTATGAGTATGCACCTGCGGTTTTAATGTGCTCTGACTTCTTGTCAAAGAAGTACAGATTTCTTCTGAAAAGGTATTTTCAAAACGAATCTCAACTCCACATGCTTTCACCAATATACTACCCCTGATTCCCATGGAAATTATAATGGTTAGAAGCGTGAACTCTGGGTCAGATGTTAGATTCCAAATCCTAGCTCCACCAACGACTAACAATTAATTCTACGAAGTCTCAGTTTCCTCAAATGTACCAATAGTTTTTACCTAAGAGGGCAGCTCATGGATTAAATGAAATAATCTATGTGTAGCACTTAGCACCTGCATTTAATAAGTAATGCAATAGATGTTTACTCTGATTATTCAGGAAGCAAAAGCAATCCAATGCATTGGCTCCACGCCACTGATTTGTGGGAAGAACAAAAGGGTGATTCTGTGCTTTGGATCCAAAGCAATGAAAAGCTTTCGAAAACATTTTTGTTTTGTTTCCTACTCCCTCCTATGTTGTAGTTTTTATACCTAACTTTTAAACCATTTAAATATACACATTAAATGCTGCTATTTCTTCAATGTATTTGGTGAATATTCTTTGAGCACCTGCTATGTGCCAAGCCAAGTGCAGGTGATGCAGACTCAGTCCCTAAAGAGTGGGAGGAGAGAGACCCACAGATGACAGTGACAAGCAGGTGTAGAGAATGGAATGATAGTGGCACCTGAAAGAACTAATGACAGGGTTGGGGAGGGATTCTGGTAAGAGAAAGGCATGGAGGGAGGAAACATCAGAGGCATTGGGCAACAACAGCAGAGTCAGGGAGGGGAGTCAGGTTGTAAGGACGGGAAGTGCAAATGCGGAAATGGTGGGCCAAGGAGAAGATTGACTGCGGAGCCTTTGACCTTCAACCTCAAGGCTGAGGGGCACTGTTAATTGAACATGTCCTTTCCTTGGAAGACAAAAGAGTTGTAGGTTAAGTTAGCAGGAGCTGTGATTGCTGGGGGTAGACACTGGGGGATCTGGGTTTGGAAACTGAAAGGATGCTGGTGTCATCAGACAAGATTTGGTGGCACCAGACTCTAAAGTAAGAGAGGAAGAGCAGGGGTCGAGGGTGGACGATTATTTGCTCCTTTGGAAAAACTTAAAGTTAGATACAAACTTTTAAATCTGGGACTGTGATTCAAATGTGCTTCTTTTTTATTTATATCCGGAACTCAGTAATCGAAGAAATGACTTGTAATAACTAAATCCTTAGAAAACGTATCTAAAGAGGAAGTTGTACAGTCAAAAATTCTAGCCAGGACCGAGCAATATCTGAGTCCAAATTACCTTCATAATTTAGGATAGGGAGAAGGAGAGTTATAAAAGCTTGAGAAAGAGGAAGACTAGACAAAGAAAAAACATTAATGTAATAATCTAATAATTAAATAAAACCCCCCTGCCTTCAGATACGTTTCTGCCTCTTCCCTGACATTTAGCTAACTGTGTTTCAATCTCTTTTTTTCCACTACTCTGTGATGGAGATTTCAGAATAAGTGGTGAATAGCAAAAAAAATTAAGCTAAGAAAGGATGAATTGGAACTTGGGCAATCTATAAACTGATAATTCACCCATTTCAGTCACATAGAGCTTGGAATATTAAGCAGACAAGCCTGGGAAATTAAGAACAAATTTGGCAATATATCTACAGGATTAGTGAATTCAAATCTTTATGCCGACTCGTATGGGTTCACAGCATAAAGTTCTGACTTGTTTTTTGAGTTTCATTTCTTTTAGATTTAGTCATCTTATATTGGAGGATTCTGGGTAGTAATGAGAAGTGGTGTTTGGTTTCTACTGCAAATCAGGCTAAATAAGAAATTGAAAGTAGGAAGGGGAAGACGGGTATATTTTCCTCTGCTGAAAGTGGATCAGTAGTACCATCCCAGCACACAAAGGGCTTCTTAGAGTTACCATTTGACAATGTGCCCAGAGAGAGGGCTGATGTCATCAGGGAGAGAGCCGTGGGCGGGTGTCCCCCGGCTGACTTCCTCTCTTTCCTCTCTCTGCCAGGGCTCCGTTGTCCAAACCTGTAATCCCCGCCCAGGCAATTCCAGTTCTGGGTGTTTCTTAAGCAAATAGAGCAAATCATGCCAGCGTTCGGGGTTGCCACCTTTTAGAGCTGTTTTCCAGGGCAAGTACTCATGACTTCTCATGACTCAGTCTCACCAACCTCTCCTATGCCTTTGATTTCCTCCTCTTACAGCTCTTTAAGTACCGACATGGCTCCGTACAATTGTTTCCATGTGTAGGAATAGCACCTGCAACATCTGTCATGCTTTCTAAGGAATTACTTTGTGAAGTGTAGCACTTTCTTATGGACTGCCACATTCTTCAGTAGTTTGTCAGGTCTATATCCTACCATACACAAAGCTTCTGGAGACTGGGAAGATATCTGACAGCTGCTTCCCATAGAAGCATCTTCCCCACCTTCTCCCAGTTCCCAAACCTGAGTCCAGCACATGGCAGGCAGATGTTCAATACACGCCTATGGATTGTGATCTGCAAGGTAAAAAAAACTGTGAATCGTATAGGTGGCTCATTAAAAAAAAAGAAAGAAAGAAAAATTATATGCAAAAGTGCAGCAGACAGGCTCAGCTTCCATAGCATAGTGGTTATGGTGCCAGCCACATACCCTGAGGCTGGCGGGTTCGAACCTGGCCTGGGCCAGCTAAACAACAATAACAACTATGACAAAAATATTAGCTGGGCGTTGTGGCGGGTGCCTGTAGTCTCAGCTATTTGGGAGGCTGAGGCAAGAGAATCTCTTAAGCCCAAGAGTTTGAGGTTGCTGTGAGCTGTGACACCATGGCACTCTACCCAGGGTGACATAGTGAGATTCTGTCTCAAAAAAAAAAAAAAAGAAAAAGAAAGAAAAGTGCAGCAGATACATTTTCTACACAAAATGAAAGCAAGTACTCACTTTGCTTCCTTATTCATAGAAAGGATAGTGAGAGTAAGTCTTGTTAAGCACCTGTCAGGCACTGTCCTAGGTACTTTAAGTGTATAAGCATATTCGATGCTCACAAAAGTTCTTTGCTCACTATTATCTTCATTTTACAGATGAGGGAACTGAGGGACAGAAAGGCTAAATAACTTGCCCTAGTTTAGAATCCTACTTAGGCAGATGGATTACAGAATGTACACCCTTTACCTTTGTGTTCCATTTAAATCTGTTTCTGTCTGCAAGGCCATTTTCCTATGCTTTTCTTCTAGAAGCTTTATTGATTTATTGTACATTCAGAACTATACCATGAAGAATAGATTTTTGTGTCTGGTATGAGGTCAAAATTAATTTTTCCTTTTTAGATCCCCAGTTGATAGTATACCATTTATTGAAGACAACCATGCTTACTGTGCTATCATGTCTTAAGTCAGGTGACCTTCTATTTACAAGTCAGGTTTTAGAATCTCTATTCTGTTCTATTGCTTTTTTTTTTTTTACTTTTTTTTTTTTTTAAATCATAACTGTATACATTTATGGGGTACAAAATGATGATTTGACATACAATGTGGACTGCTTAAATCAAACTAACAACCATGCCCTCATTTACTTATTTTGGTGGAAAGACATTTATAATATACTTTTTGTTGTTTTGAAATGTACCCTTGCATTGTGTCCAATAGGTGAGATCCCACCAAATACCCTCCCTCCACTCGCCCTCTCCCCTTCCTTCCCCTTTCTCCCCTTTCTCCTCTTTCTTTCTGGACTATATTTGTGTTTTATCATTCATATGAATGTGTAAGTGTTTATATATTGGTTTCATAATAGTATTGAGTACATTGGACACTTTCCCCCCCTTTATTGAGATACTTTACTAAGAAGAATATGTTCCAGCTCCATTCAGATAAACATAAAAGAAGCAAAGTCTTCCTCTTTTTTATGGATGCATAGTATTCCATGGTAAACATATACCACAATTTGTTTATCCATTCATAGGTTGATGGACATTTAGGCTGCTTCCACAGCTTGGCTAATGTGAACTGGGCTGCAGTAAATCTTTTGGTGCAAAAGTCTTTGTTGTAAAATGATTTTTATTCATCTGGGTAGATACTTAGTTATGGTATTGCAGGATCAAAAAGTAGGTCAACTTTTAGTTCCTTAAGAACACTCCATACTTCTTTCTAAAAAGTTTGTATTAGTTTGCAGTCCCACCAGCAGTGTAGAAGTGTTCCTTTCTCTCCACATTCATGCCAACATTTGCAGTTTTGGGATTTTGTGATGTGGGCTAATCTTATTGGAGTTAGATATCTCAAAGTGGTTTTGAAGACAATTAAAGATGATGAGTATGTTTTCATGTGTTTGTAGGCCATGCACCTGTCATCTTCAGAGAAGTTTCTTTCTTTCTTTTTTTATTGAGAGATTTGCTTTATTGCTGTGGTCTGAAACGGAACCCACAATATCTCTGAGGTCTGCCTGTATACGGTCACATTTCATAGTAGGAAACCAAAGATAATGCTGAAAACTGAAAAATTAGGAAGTAGTGATCTAATCATGTTACTTAGATATACAGTGGTAATTACCAAAAGAAAGAACTAAAAGGCTTCCAGGTAGTTGTCTCTTGGTAGGTCAAAACTGAGGTTAGGGAAGCTGCCATTTTAAAATTAGTTTTGTTGACATATTTGACTTTAAACTATGCGCATGTGGTACTTTAATTAAAAAGAAAACAATCCTACCACTCTGGGAGGCTGAGGCGGGTGGGTTGCCTGAGCTCATGAGTTCTAGACCAGCCTAAGCCAGAACCAGAGCTAGAGCAAGATCTTGTCTCTAAAAAATAGCCAGGTGTTGTGGCAGGCATCTGTAGTCCCAGCTCCTTGGGAGGCTGAGGCAAGAGAATTGCCTGAATCCAAGCCCAAGGGTTTGAGGTTACTGAGAGCTGTGACACCATGGCATTCCACCAAGGGTGTCAAAATGAGACTGTGTCTCAAAAACAAAACAAAACAAAACAAAACAACTAAAACATAAAGATATAGCTGCCAGCTCTTAAGGAGAGGAAGAGAGGGGTAAGAATGAAGGATAGAGAATGAGAAAGAAAGAAAAGGGCAAAGAAGAGAGAAAGAAGGTCTTGAAATAGTTAACTAGCCTACCCCAACTTCACGGAGCTGGTAAGTAAGTACTGAGTGTTAAGCCCAGGCTCATCTGATTCAACAACATTTGCTCTAAAAACTTCTACATTAGGCCAGGTGCAATGGCTGATGCCTGTAATCCCAGCACTCTGAGAGGCCGAGGTGGGTGGATTGTTTGAGCTCATAAGTTCAAGACCAGCCTGAGCAACAGGGAGACCCTGTCTCTACTAAAAAAAAAAAAAAAAAAAAACTAACTGGTTGTAGTGGCAGGCACCTGTAGTCCCAGCTACTTGGGAGGCTGAGACAAGAGGATTGCACAATCCCAAAAGTTTGAGATTGCTGTGAGCTATAATACCACAGCACTCTACCCAGGGTGACAGAGTGAAACGCTATCTAAAAAAAAAAAACAAAACCTCTACACCAGTGCTTCAGGATCTTTACTGACTCTTTATTAGACCCAAATGCCTAGAAGGTGAGGCTGAGCCTTAAGCAGAAGTAGCCAAGGGTATAGTGTGAGAGGTTTCAGAGAAGTTTCTGTTCAAGTTTCTTGTCACAAAGAGATGGGGATGTTTGTTCTTTTCTTATTGATTAGTTTGAGTTCTCTATGGATTCTAGTTATCAGACCTTTGTTGGAATCATAACTGGCAAAAATCTTTTCCCATTCTGAAGGCTGTCTGTTTGCTTTACTAACAGTGCCCTTAGCTGTGCAGAAGCTTTCTTTTCTAGTTCGATCAGATTCCATTA
>CAUYPK010078963.1:0-12043 GCA_963574355.1 Loris lydekkerianus | reverse complement strand
ATGCTATTTCCAAACTTGATATGGGCCTATTCAGGCTTTCCACTTGATTTTGGGTAAGTCTTGGAAGATGACGTGCTTCCAAGTATCGGTCAATTTCCTTCAGATTTTCGTATTTCTGGGAATAAAGTTTCTTGTAGTATTCATTAAGAATTTTTTGGATTTCTGAGGAGTTGGAGCAGTTCTTTCACATTGGCTTACTTCACCCAGCTCAGTGGCTCATTCTGGGGCCCCAGACAATGCCCAATGTTCTTCACACTCTTGCTCAAGCTCTCCCCAAGGCAGCTCAACTGAGTGCCAAGTCCAAGAACACCAAGACAGTTCACAGGAAAGGCCTTTCCGGTTTGCAGTCTCACTGCTGCTTGTACTCACGGTTGCCGGCGTGATTAGGTCGATCGAACACACGCAGCCACTTGCCCGTTTTCCACTGTTTTTGTCCTCCTCTTGGGGTCCAGAAGTCCCTTGCTGGCTCTCTGTATCCTCAAAGGGATGATCATAGGCAGATCCCACCGGCCAGAGATGCCTAGAGTCTTGTCTCCCCGGACTCGCCGTGCCCAGTTGCAGGGGAGTCATACAGTGCTGATGACAGTCCTTCATTAGTCCCATGAGAGGACTTTTCTGTGGCTCTAACTGCACAGCAGAGAACAGGAACCAGGCTGCTGATTGGGGAGGGCAGGCACATAATCACTCAGCTTGTATTAGCGTGGAGCAGGGAAAGTGACAAGTCTGCAGTTCATGTTCTTAGAAAGATGATGAGCTGTCTCAAACTGGCAATTTGGCTAAAAAAGAGGATGTAAGACTCCAAGTAAATTTGTCATTTTATGTTCCCCTCCTCTTTCCTAAGTGTTAATGCAAGTTTGCAGTTGAATTTCAGATATTCTGAAATTGCATTCCCTGGCATTCATTGATGCTTCACTGGAAGTGAGATGCTAAATTGCTAAGTACAGTGTATTTTTCTTTTGCGCCCAAATCAAGCCTGGAACATATATATATATATGTGTTGCCTGCCCCAGAAACCACCTCATTTCCTTTGGTTCTTGAAGTTGTTGGTGAGCCATTGTTACTATACAAGTTGTGCCCAGATTTTTAAAATAGCAGGCAAATATACTTTTTCTGGAGTCAAGTGAATGATGTCTGATTTTAGGATTTGTCCTGGCATTCTTTAGGAACAGAAAAGACTTGGAAGAATATACTCAAAACAGAGGGGCTGGGGAAGGAATTAGAATATGTGATGCTTTTTTCTTTTCTTTTCGGGACAAGGTCTCCCTCTGCCACCCAGGCTGGAGTGCAATGGTGGGATTATAGCTCACAGTAGGCTTGAATTCCTGGGTTTAAGTATCTTCCTGCTTCCCCAGTAGCTAGAATTACAAGTAAGTGTTACCGTACCTGGATAATTTTTTTATTTTTTTATTCTTTTTTTTTTTTTTTTTTTTTTTTTTGCAGTTTTTGGCTAGGGCCGGGTTTAAACCCACCACCTCTGGCATATGGGACCGGTGCTTTACTTCTTTGAGCCACAGACGCTGCCCCCCAACTTTTTTTAAGAGACAGAGTTTTACTCTATTGCCCTCGGTAGAGTGCTTTGGTGTCATAACTCACAGCAACCTCCAACACCTGGGCTTAGGCGATTCTCTTGCCTCAGCCTCCTAAGTAGCTGGGACTACACGTGCCTGGCACAACGCTGAGCTATTTTTTTGTTGCAGTTTGTCTGGGGCTGGGTTTGAACCTGCTGCCCTTGGTATATGGGCCCAGTGCCCTACCCACTGAGACACAGCCGCTGCCTCCGGGATAATTTTTTAATCTTGTGTAGAGATAAAGTCTTGTTATGTTGCTGGCCTCAAGTGATCCCCCTGTCTTGGCCTGCCAAAGTGCTGGGATTACAGGTGTGAGCCACCAGGCCCCATGATATGATAATTTTAAAAATGCAATCTTAAAATTTCATTGGATGCAAAGGGTAAAGTTGCAGACTATGGACAAATCAGAGCTGTCCAGAGAAAGAATCTTCCCATGGAATTCTGACCCTGCTGAAAATGATGTAGCGTGTCAGCTCAGAGGAGAGAAAATGAAAGGAGAGTAGTCACTTAGTTGCAGTCAGGATGCACAGTGCCAAAGTTATGGACTTGGACCAAGGTGTCTTCTTGCAATAATACAGCTGCCAGAAGGAGTCTAAACAGGTCATAGAAGCCTTGGCAGCTTGATGGATGTGGACATCATTTATTTTTCCCCATATACAGAATGAAATCCTATGCAAGCATTTCTTTATTAGGGAAAGGATTATCTTTGTGTCGACTGGCTGTACTGATCTGGGCCTTGTGCCACCTGCTGCCGGCTGTGCCTTCAATATGCCAGTTTACACTGATACACTGTTGGGTGCTTCAAACATTCCTGTAATGGCAGTTGTGATGGCATGTTGTTTCCAGCCTTCTTCGAACCTTTCTGCATTTCGAGCACTCTCTTTTGTATCAGAGCTTTGGACATTTATTAGAACTAGTGGCAATTGTTCCCTGGCTGAAGAACAAACTTGCCTGCATATGACTCCATCAGCTGCTCCAACCACCTCTGTGGAGCTGTGGCAGGCACAGAGGACGAGGAACTGTTCCCTGAAAAGCCTTCAGCAGTTCCTCATTGCTGTCGATAAAGGTAATTACAGTTGTAGAGCGCTGTCCCCTGAGGAGCTCAAAGCATTTTATAGTTGCTGTCCCATTGATCCTCATAACATGAGTGTGACAGAGAGGAGGAGTGTGCATTGTCATCATTTTATAGATGGGGGACTTCACCAGGGAGGCAGGGACGACTTCGGTTCATGGGGAGCAGACTAGGCCTTTATGACTTGTGCGCTGTGCTGACCATCCAACGAAAGTCACAACCCCCACATCAGCCTTTCGCAATAACACAGGGGCGTCCCAAAGACTGGCTGCTCCAAAATGGAAAGTCATTAAAAGATAATTTAGTTATTTTTATTTTATGTATTTTTACCAAAAAAGCTACAGGGTAGGTAGCTTATTTTAAAAATCATAGCCAAGTGAGGATAAAAGAACAAAGGCCAAATGCTGTGTAATGAGCACGGGATGGGGTGAGATAACTGTGTTGGAAAATGTGGGCTAAGGATCCTGCAGTTGAGCCCAACATTGGGCTTTGAGATTCCTGGCAGCCCAGGTGAAAAGGCAGACATGGTGACTTATGAAGGTCTCTATCTAAGAAAATGAAATACGCTATGAGACAAGAGGAGTGTAGGTGTATGAGCTCAGATGGACACGTTAGCCCAAGAATAAAGTTTAATTTTGTATCTTCTGAAGCAGCAATCTAAGGCCAAATCCCAGGGTGGCTGCCCACTCTCCTGGACCCCTAGTCCTTACATTGCTGTACCTGAAAGTAGAAGGTGTCCTTCTGCTTCACAGTAACTTCCATGGAGCCCTGTGTGGCCTCTTTCTCTTATGGTTATAGCCACCATTGTGGTCACGGTCAGGGTCATGGTCATGGGCAGCTGGGCCCAGATGGAACATTGCCCAGCAGAGTACTTAGCCTGGTCGGCAAGCTAGCAGTTCCCTCTTCAGTGTGCACATGAGCACATGGTGCTATTGTCAGGAATGACAACTGTGCTCTTCCAAGTTATGCCAATGGGTGCACTACCTTTATGCGTAGCTCAGTCCATTTTGTCTTGCTATGCCACAGACAGGGTAATTTATACTGAGAAAAAAATTATTTCTCACAACTCTGGAGGCTGGGAAGTCTAATAGCAAGGCCCTGGCATCTGGCGAGAGTCTTCTTACTGCATGATGCCCGGATGAAACCGAAGGCGGGAGAGTGTGTGTGCACGCGCGGGAGAAGGGAGGGCCACAATCATCCTTTCATCACTAACCCACTCCCCAGATAACTAACCTATTCCTGCAGCAGTGGCATTCATCTATTCATGAGCTAATCACCTCTGAAAGATCCCATCTCAACAGTTGTTGCATTGAGGACTGAGTTTCCAGCACATGAACTTTGGGGACACATTCAGACGATAGCAATGAGCAATGCCCACTTCAGCTAAGTCTTGCCCAGATATATTTTCATTTATAGGGGTGTGTGTGTCTAAGAGATTTTGACAGCTAGAAATGAGGCAGAAAAGGAAAAGATTAGCAAATATTGCCTTAGATAATAGTGCCTCTAAGCCACTTACTGCCTTTTAAACCAGGGGTAATATACAACTTGATTTCAATAGTTATTGATATTTTTTTCTGGCTCTTAACTATGAAATGAAATGAAAACTAGGCTTTAAAAGCTTTGCAGTTAATTGCTGCTGAGTTAAGTTTTTTTTTTTTTAACACCTTCATGCTGACACATAATTTAGAAAATCAGGGAGATGAGGAATACACACATGAGTCTACAATACTCCTGGCTACTTACAGAACACTGTAATAGACTCTGACTGACACGGAGCACCAGGGAAGGAGCTGAGACTAGAGCTGAACCGCTGGACAGCTGGAGGAGCTGGAGGGAGATGGCACAACTGGGTGTCACACAGTGGAGTGCTGAGAGGGGCAGAGGGAAGGGCTATGTCTGTCCCGATAGACGTGCTTCTCGTTAGTTAAAATCACTGCTGGTCTAGTACATCCTCTAAAGACTGATCCTATCAAACTATGAGGAAAGGCAGTGGTTTTAGAGATTGGATTGTAAGTGATGTTTATGCCTTACGTCAACAGATATACTGGGTCAGTAAAAGAGTAAAGTTATCTTGAGAACGGAAAAAAAAATCCAGTGTACTCAATACTAATATGAAACCAATATATAAAAAACTACACGTGCACAGGAATGATAAAACACAAAAATAGTCTAGTGGGAGAGGGGAGAGGCGAGGGGGGAGGAGGGAAGGTTAAAAATAAAAAACATGTGAGGGTGTTCAGAGCGCTCCCTGGGTGAAGGGCTCAACTACAACTTGAACTTTAGCTTAGAACTGAAAATGTTGTAACCTAAAAATTTCTACCCTCGTATTAATTTGAAATTTTAAAAAAGAGGCTTAGCTTCAAGTGTGGCCTTTGACAATATTATAAAATATGTAAATTAATCTTGGGTCTCCCTGCTTCTGTGCCCTTTCCCCCAACTAAGTCCCTTTTACCACTCACCAGGCTTTCAATTCTCTCGACTCAACAAGACATACTTTTCATGTGAATTTAAGCCTGTGCATTCCCTCCCAAAGGACAAAAAGTGGTTCTTGGGAGACAAAAAAGTCTTATTCTTTTATGTATAAATCACACATATACATACAAAGCACAAACAGATACACAATAGCAGTATGGCTGTGGTATTAAAATTTCACAGATGGAGGTGCAATTGGGAAAAAAAATCTAAAAGGCACTGGGAGACAGGCAAATGTGGCTGGGAAACAGTTCCATAAATTGAAGGGTTTTGGCCCAAGTCAAATTAAGTGACCATTTCTCATATGATTAAGTCTTTGGCAAGGTCCCTTGCCAATTTCTTTTGGGAGTAGGGTTAAAGGAAAATACTAGGTCCTAGTGGGTTGTCTCAGTTACCTATGAGTTGAAAGTGGGGTTAAAGTTGGAATTTAGGCCAGGTATGGTGACTCATACCTGTCATCCCAGTGCTTTCGGAGCCGGATGAAGGAGGATTACTTTAGCCCAGGAGTTTGAGAGTAGTCTGGACAGCACAGGGAGACCCCATCTCTAAAGAAATTCGCCAGGTGTGGTGGCTATAGTCTAGCTGCTCAGGAGGCTGAGGCAGGAAAATCACCTGGGCCCAGGAGTTCAAGGCTGTAGTGAACTATTATCACAAAACTGCGCTTTAGCCTGAACGACAGCTTGGCTTTTTCAGTTCTAGTAATAAAGATGGCCCTAACTGTCCTAAACTTAAACACTATAAAGTGTTTTATATCTCTAAACAAAGCAAAACAAAACAAATTAGAATTCATAGTACAGTGAGTCATTCCAGCCTAGGGAATGAAGGTTTTCAGAATCATCTTAGACGCATTAGGAGAAAGAAGAACGAAGAGGAAGAGGGGGAGGGAGTTGCTTTCTGGCCTTGTTTCCCCGTGAGAATCCTTAATCTCTGTCTCTTAGCTTTCTTTGGCTGAACACATGTGACTGATAATGGCCTGGGATAAACTAGTACACTGCCTGGGAATAGAATTGCGGGAGGTAAACACTTGCAGGGTGCAGTCTTCTTGGCAGAAGTGAGACTTCCAAGTCCAGTTTTGATCTTTCAAAGAGCAAAACAAAGCATCCCTTCCCTGGCTTTGGCATTTGCTGTCTAGTTAGGTCCTTTATTTGTTCTCAGTCTTTGTTTTTGGCTGAACAAGCTTTAGGGGCCTGATCTTCTACCTAACATCAGCCAGGGACATGTTGGGAGTCAGTGGGCTTTACAGATAAATAACCAGCTCTTCATCACCACCAGGGCATCCATGCAGCACAGTGTTCTTCCAAGGATTAAATTAGCACCAAATTTTAAGTAATGAAGGTGAAAGTACACAAGAAATTACCAACCCATCACTCTAATTCCCCACTTAAGTCACAAAAACAATCAATATCACAGCCAGTCTTGGGAAGCTAAGGTGGTAAATGTGTTGTAGTACCATAATGGAGGGGATGGGGCTGACAAATGGAGGCCTTTCTCAAGGGGGACATTGGGGGGCTGCCATGGTAACCTCGGCAGTGCACTCCTTGTGCTGCTTGTCAGTAGGTCTGGAATATATTGGGCTAATTGGTTGGAATGTGTGAAGGGAAGGGTTCACAAAGGGGTTGTTTGAGGTTTTTCTATAGTGGGTCACATGATCAGAAATCCATATGTGTTCAGGCCACATGAATTTTTCATTGATAACAATAGTGAGTTGAAGGAGTACCTGCTGGGCACATGAGTATCAGGCTTAATTCAAACATGAATCAACTGCATCCGAGGCCATATTTCTATCTCCATTTTGGTCATTAATCTTTTATAGTGTCTCAAGTGTATGGTATGTTTTTAGCGGTCTTGGACATGAAGGGTTCAAGTTTGCATGATTAATTACCTTGAACTTGGTTTATACTAAACTAATTAATCCATGCCGGCTGTTATGACACCTGGCAGTGGTCAGTTATACGAGGATAATGGTGGACAGATGGTCAGACCCCCTGGCCTATGCATTCATGTAGATAAAACAATTTAGAGAAAACTTTTTTATTTTCTTTTTTTCCCTCAGAATTTTAAGTAGGCTGCCCCTGAGAGACAAGTGGGCTGCAATTTGTCATTCTCAGACCCTGAACTGAATGCCCGAGGTTGAGGGTGACATCTGATTGAGATCCATTTGGGTGCATTGTCCAGAAGAGAAAACTGTGAAATAGTGTCAACATCACTGCATTTGAATTCTATGTGAATGACCTTGGACAAGTCACTTGCATCTCTTTGACCCTAGTTTTCCCCTCTGTTAAATAGAGGTGATTCTTAAAAATGAGTTTTTGTGTTTGTAGGTGAAAGATCTTGGCATATTATGGGCAGTCAACAGAGGCTTAATTTGATTTTTAAGGAGGCAGGTGCCAGGTTTTGGCAAGGGAGGCAGCTGCATTGATTCTCAGGAAGTGTGTGATGCTGAAAGACTCACAAAAGGGAAGAGCCATGTCCGTTTTCTTGAACTGCTTTAAGGTGTCTCCCTGATGACTGCAGCATCCTATCCTGTTCCTTGACTTTCTAGCGCTCATGCAGAGACAGCCCTGAATGAATGTGTATCATTTCTACCCCTGTCACCTTAGCCAGAACTCAGACTCATGGCCTTGCCCTCATTTGAGAGGGCTTGGAAAGACAGTCCTTGGCTGGGTAGTCATTTCCCGGCAACATCTACATACTGCAGAGGGGCTGGAGCCTCTCTTTATTACTTGTTCCTGGTGATCAATACGCTGTCATTGACACAGTGGTAAAAGCAGAAGGTCCTGGCATGGAGGAGAGTCATGGGATAAAGGGAATTAAGGGGTAAGGAGAAAACATAGGCTAATGTACCAAAAAGCATTTTCTTGCTACAGAAAGAAAACAGAACTGTCTTTAGCACCTGACCTCTTAGTCGCTCTTGTAAGTGAGTGCTTTTAAAGTCAACTTGCTGAGAGTAGTTAAAAGACCACTTGACAACCATTTGATTTCTCACTCATTGTAAGCAGCATTTCAGTGCAATTAGGGACATATCTGCTGGATATAGTGGGACATAGCTGTCGGAAAAAGAATTTTGGCTCTGATAGGATTTGTAAGATAGGTATTTTTTATTTTTAACCATCACATTGGAAAATTGCTAGAGGGAGACATTTAAGAGCCTTGGCTCAAGGTTACCCAGCAGATTAATGACCTGTCAGGAAATAGGACCCAGGAGTCCAGCAATCCCAACCACAGCCCAGGGGACCCATTTATTACTGGATAAACCTACACTTTCCAGCTCCAACTTCTACAGTCAAATGTAGTCTTTTTTTTTTTTTTACTCTGGGGATGTAAGTAAATAAGTATCTCCTACGCTCCCCTACCATGGCCCAAATTTCTTTTAATATTGGGTGCATTAACCATAACACTACTTTTGTGGAAAACAACTTTCTAATAATTAACTGTGCTGTGTGATTGAAAATTATGAGATATTTTCTCCATTTAATTCCCTAGAAAAATGAGCAATCGCTAGACCCAGAATCTGCAGTAGAGGCAAATGCAAAGTTTGGATTGGCTATACACCTTCTGTTTCTCCTTCCTGGAGTCCCAGGAAGTCCAGTGTTCCTAATGTTCTGTCTTCCTGGACATAATACTTTGCTGCATACCCTCCATGTTAAGAGTTGAGTTAAAATGCAATTTTCCTTCTTGAGGGTAGGCAAAAGCAGTTTCACAGAATCAATTTCAATTTAAGAGCACCTTGAGGAATACTGGGAGTTTGTGATTTTATTGTATTGAATTAATAGGCATTTCTGAAGCCAAGATTCTAGAGTTTAGACTGTCAACTTTTTTTCCCTCTTGACTTCATTTCGACAATCATAATGGAAAGAATGATCTTTAAGTAAAAAGTTCTGAATGATGTTCCTTGCCAATGAATGGCTCTCGTGGAAGGCCCCCATTTAACCATTGGGGCCTGCTATCATTTCAAGCTGCCTTTGTGTGATTCCATTTTCAGGAATCAGGTCCTTTGGAGCTACTATTTATATTTTCTACTCAGGCGCTAAAAGGATAATAATATTCAAATGTGCAAAACTTATCCTTAGGCTCAGCTGTCCTAAGGGTTTGTACTTGATGATAGGAAGTAACACGATTCTTCCTTTGGTAAGAGCTGTCCCTGACAAGACACTGTTCTGAATGCAATCACTTTATAGAAGATTCTTGAGATGATTCAGTCTTGTTGGGCTTGATCTTATGATGAGAAGATATTGTGTGATGTGCTTTGAAATCTTCAAGGTCATTTGTGTGTCTTATAAAGTCAGGGATTCCAAATTGGGGAACAAATTACTGAGGTTCAACCCTTGACTTTCTAACTCTGAATTTGAGGGTGGTGGGTGGCTCTGGAAAATTTGTATATTTTTTAAAATGTGCCTCAAGGAACTGGTGTTGGCAGTTCCTGCCATTTGGGAATTGTGCTGGACATCTTCTGCTTGCTCCCTGGATTGTCCCCATCCTTCTCTTTGGCCCAGCATGACGACTGTGTTGAGGAACTCCCTCTCTGGCTTTTTTTTTTTTTTTATTATAGATAAAAATATGCACCATAGATGTGGTCCGACCCATTACTCTCCCTCTACCCAAACCTCCCCCCTCCCTTCCCCTTCCTTGGTCCTTTTCCCATAGTCTTGTGGTATAGTTGGGTTATAGCCTTCATGTTAAAGCTATAGTTTAGCTTCATAGTAGGGCTGAGTACATTGGATACTTTTTCTTCCATTCCTGGGATACTTTGCTAAGGATAATATGTTCCAGCTCTATCCATGTAAACATGAAAGAGGTAAAGTCTCCATCTTTCTTTAAGGCTGCATAGTATTCCATGGTATACATGTACCACAATTTGCTAGTCCATTCGTGGGTCGATGGTCACTTGGGCTTCTTCCATGACCTAGCAATTATGGATTGGGGTGCAATAAACATTCTGGTACAGATGTCTTTGTTATATTGTGAATTTTGGTCTTCTTAGCCAGAGAACTTTCATTCCACCACATACCCAGGCAAGGACCCTGATTCTGTTCATTCTGTGAGAAGAGGAAATCAGGCTGATAGATATGAATTTAAGCTCCCAGAGTCCTGATTTATGTTAAATTTACCTTAAAGAAAAAAAGCAGTTTCATGATGTTTAGAGTCAACTGTAGATTCTCTTGCTTTATCATATTCTTGTCTCTTTTTATCTCTTAGACCTAATTTTCCCTTTTCCAAAATCCTTCCTTCTTTCTTTTGTACTGATTGCTTATATTTTATGTGCCTGATCCCCTATCCTGTCCCCTCAGTCCCTTTGAACCATGCCTAGATTGGAACACACATAGACACACAGAAACAAGCATGTCTTTAGGTTATAGGAAATAAATTTGAAGAAAATATTATTTATTTATTTATTTTAAGATCTTGAAATATAAGTTTATTTTATATTCGAGATAAGAGAGCAGAAAGCAGGAAATAAGAGAATGGAAGATGGGGGAAGGTAGTAAAAAACCCCTTTAAAACAAACCCAGAAGAAAACAAGAATCAAATTAAGACTGAATTAAAAAAAGACATTGAAATGCACATGTAATGAAACTGTGCAAAGTAAGTGAAAAGCAAGACAAACGAGGGATATTTGGGGTCACATAAGTGAAACTGCTCAAAATAAAATTGCATGCGGAAAATAATTATATTTTATTATAATTATTTATAATTTTATAATAATCTTTTATAACACACACATAAAAAAGACATGAAAAAATAATCCATTTTTACCACTCCTGGGAAGATGACTCAGGGAACAGATTGCCAGAAGCATTTTGCCCTGCCTTCTTCTGACAATTAGAACTTCCTCAGCTAATGCTGTGTAATAAATTTCTGATTATGCCTTTCATTAAGGCATTGCTGACGTTAGTGCCGCAAATTTTGCTTGTAATCCAGTAGCTACAGGTACGTGTGTGATTGAATGAGGCATAAGAGGAGGAGTGTAAGCTTCAGTGTCCTCACTGTCTTCACGTTCCTGGCAGAGAGTAAGCACTTCTAAATACGTGTTGAAAGAATGAATAAATCAATCAATTCATATAGGAATACAAATACTTAGCAATTCCAACAAAAATCTCCAAGGGTCCATAGCTGCTGACCCTGAGTTACAAGTTCATCTGTTCAGTGAAGAGCAAACAAAATATTCACAGTTGTTCCTAGAGACCACTACATCCCTCTAACTTCATCACTGTCCCTTTGCCACATCTGGTGTCCATTCCTAGTGACTGGCATTTGGTCACAGATAGGCTTTCAGAGCTAGCTCATGGATTCAGGATCACTATTTTATATGTGCTCTCAAACTAGCATTGATTGTTTCCTAAAATATTCAGTTGTGAATATTTTCTTTGCCTAACGAGTTTAGATCATCTTTGCTCAATTTACCAATGTCATCTTTTTTACTCATTTAATTTCCTTTCTATTGCTTATTGTGTTCACAGACAAAAGGAATCAAATTACCTGCCTGTACAACCAAGTAAGCATAAGCCTAAGCATGAATAGTCTGCTGCTTTCATTTGACCCTATCTCCTTACTGACCACGTCACAGCCAGTAGAAATACTCATGTGAGTTTTCAATTGTCCCTTACCTTCTCTCCACTGGAAATGTCCACATTCTTTCCCTCTGTGTAATTTCTTTCTTTTTTTTTTATTTTTTATTATTATTATTTATTTTTTTTTTTATTGTGGAGAAGGGGCGGGGAAAGAAGGCGGGGGAAGAGGTGCGTGACAGGGTCGGGCCAGTGGCATGGTACCACATTGGCTGTATCTAGGCAGAGGCAGTTTCAGGCCGGGCCTTGCTGAGTCGTTGCTACGCAGAAGTAGCTCGATGGATCTACTTCTAGTCAGGCTTGGGATGTTGCACTAGGCCTCAGGCACATGGCAGGGCCCAAATACAATATTTAAAATGAAGAAC
>CAUYPK010078961.1:0-13476 GCA_963574355.1 Loris lydekkerianus | reverse complement strand
TGGAAGTGGAGGAAATCGAGTTGCTCATGTCTGTTAGAGTTTCTCTTATAAATTGAGGAGCGTTGTGGTTGGGTGCATAAATATTAATAATTGAGATCTCATCATATTGAGTATTACCTTTAGCAAATATGAAATGTCCATCCTTATCCTTAATTATTTTGGTTGGTTTAAAGCCTATTGCGTCTGCGAACAGGATTGCAATGCCTGCTTTTTTCTGCTTTCCATTTGCCTGGAATACAGATGACCATCCCTTCACCCTGAGTCTCTATTTGTCTTTTAATGTAAGATGCGATTCTTGACTGCAGCAGATATCTGGCTTGAGTTTTTGTATCCTGTCAGCCAACCTGTGACTCTTTAGAGGACAATTTAAACCATTCACATTAATTGAGAATATTGATAAGCCTTTCGAGAGTCCGGTGGACATTTTTAATCCTTTTGCGACTGTGGAAGTTGGAATTCAATCAAAAATTTTTTGGGTGGGTTTACTTTTGTGGTGGAGAATTATGCTGGTTTTTATGGAGGATAGGTCTAAGAATGTCCTGGAGAGCTGGTTTAGTTGTGGCAAATTTCTTCAACATGTGAATGTCGTTGAAGTATTTAATTTCTCCGTTCATAAATGAAGCTCAGTTTAGCTGGGTACAGGATCCTGGGTTGAAAGTTATTTTGTTTTAGGAGATTAAAAATCCATGACCATCCTCATCTAGCTTGAAAGGTTTCAGCAGAGAGATCTGCAGTTATTCTAATATTCTTCCCCTTGTTGGTAATGGTTTTCTTTTGTCTGGCAGCTTTCAGAATTTTCTCCTTCATAGTAACTTTAATGAAATTGATTATGATGTGTCTGGGGGATGTCTTATTTGGGTTGAGTCATGCTGGAGTTCTGAAACTGTCTGTTACCTGAATTTCAGAATTCCTTGGCATATCTGGAAAGTTTTCCTTTATAATCTCATGGAGAAGAGACTCTGTGCCTTGTGAAGCCATTTCATCAGTTTCAGGGATCCCTATAAGACGAATATTGGTTTTCTTCGAATTATCCCAGAGGTCTCTGAGAGAGTGGTCTGTTTTTGCTCTCCATTTCTCTTCTTTGAGGGTTTGGGAGCATTCAAAAGGTTTGTCTTCCATGTCAGAAATCTTTTCTTCTGCTTGTTCCATTCTGTTACTGAGGGATTCTACTGTGTTTTTCAGATCTTTGAGGGATGCTACTTCTTGTCTCATTCAAAATCTTTGGTCATTTGCTCTTTGAATTTGTTGAATTCTTGAGATAACTTTTGGAATTCTAGTTTGATCTTATTTGCTATCCAGATCGTGAATTCAATTTCTGATATCTCAGCTATTTGTTTGTGCATGGGGTCTTGTGCTGTTTCTGCCCCATTGATCCTTGGGGGAGTTGATCTACTCTGATTATTTATATTGCCAGAGATTTTCTGTTGATTTTGCCTCATGATTGTTTTTCACCATTGCCTCTGGCCATCCTCAGAGCTGGGGAGGTATCTCTCCAAGATAAGACCCCAGCGGGATCACTCTATTGTTGCTGGATCTTTGTAGGGAGTGACCCTGTGTAGTTTTTCTTGGGCTGCTCCAGCTAGGGAGTTCTGGTTGTGGAAACAGCTCTGATGTGTGACACACCCAGATCCAGCAACAGGGCTGGAGGTCGTGCACATGGTTCTGGGAGTGCCTGGCACCCAGTGACCTTGGCACAGGGAACCCAAGGCTCCAGCAGTCTCTGGCCAGGAGAAGGGCTCTGCACAGAGAAAGGGAGTGCTCCAGAGGGCATGCAGCTACCAGAGTCCCTGGCCAGATGAACGGGCTAGTGTGGAGGCTGGGAAGACACAGAAGGGAGGACACAGGGTTGCGTGGCTCCTGCAGTTCCTGGTCAGGGAATGTGGAGGCCCAGTGGGTGCGGGTCATTGGTCGGGGGTTGCTGCACAGCTCTTATGGAGGTCTGGGCGGTGCCAACCCCAGGAGTTTGAGGTTGCTATGAGCTGTGACGTCACAGCACTCTACTGAGGGCAACAGCTCAAGGCTCCAGTGTGCCAATTATCTTTTAACTAATATAATAATATTACTTGAGTTGGAACTTTCCTTAACATTTGCTCAATATCTTTGTTAAGATATGAAATAAAAGATAAATTTTATAAAAGAAAATTTAAAAATTAAAAAAGTTAAATTTTACTGAGCATTTAATACATGCCAAGCATCATGCTAAGGACTTTATTTTCAGGATCTCATTAAACTCCCTCTAAACCCCTATAGTGTAGGTTCTATCATGATCACTATTGTGAGAAGGAGAAACTTAGTCCTGGAGATGAAAGATAACTGCCTAAGGAAATAAAATCAGTAAATGTCAAAGTCATAGTTTGTACTTCTGTGTTCTGACTCCAAGGTTTTACATTTAACCACTGAGTCATGCTGCTTCCTATAAAATTTCCCAGTTTTCAACTCAAATCCTACTTAAAATCAATCATACTGCATATTAAATTATATAGCTTTTCACACAGACACAAGAAATGCTAGAAAATAAATAAATATATGATGATATTACTGAAGATTATGTGCAAAACATCATTAAGGCAACCATGACTAGTTTTAGGTCTTGTGAATTCTGTAGGCATCTTGAAATATGAAGTAAGGTGGTACATGGCAACTGGGAAGGTTTATGATGATGCTAACTTGCCTTGACTTGATGGCAGGAGAAAACCCACACAAAGCCCATCTAAATGAACTCCTTATGGACTCCGTTGGAGCGGGTGAGGAGGTAGATTGACGGCAAATAAAAACTAACTCTGAAAAGGGAGAAGTGATGTGTGTGGCCAAAGCATCAAATCAACTTTCAGGGGCAGTATTCTGGATTTTCTTTTAACCTCGGCATAAAATTCACTTTATGGTGTTTCCCTGTCACAGGAACCTAACGTGAGTCAGAGAGGGTAAATATCATAGAAGGATAACTTTTATCTTATAACTTGCATCTGTCAACAGCTGGGCTGTGAACTGACCAAATGTTCTGTAGAGAAAATAGTTTGGAATTATTTTTGAGAAACTTTGATGATGCTCTTCACCATGAAAAATAAATTTTCAAAAAGCAAACAGGATGCTCGACTGGATGAGAAAAGGGAGAGAACCTAAAACTGTTTTGACGAATTACACTTGATTTTACTGTTGGTAACTTAGAACCAGTAGTGAAATGGTCTTAGAATGAGAGTAAATAATCTTTTCCTGTATAAAAGGCAATATTTGGACCAGAATCCAAGGGCCTTTAAAAAAATAAAATGTAAGAAACAAACATTTAGATTATGATGACATGGCAAAAATAGTTAATACTGTAATTTTTACTGATAAAAGATGCTGAGAAGTTCTGTTTTAATACTAGCACGAGCATGGGCATAAGGCATGGGCACAGTGGATCTGTCTCTGTTTTCTTTTGTGCAATCTTGAAAAGCAAAAACTGGGCTCACGAGGAGGTACTGGTAATGGTAAAACAACAAAAAAGGAGACTTTTCTTCTACACAAGATATAATCTCTGGCATTCATTGTTATTGAAAGTCAGGATGTCGAATACTATGGTTAGGGGTAAAAAGAAGCTAAATAATTTAAGATCAACAGTAACAAAGACAATGAGACTGATCAAACCCAAAGTCAAGATACGGACAAATAACCCGAGAGGTATTGAAAGATTTAGTTTGGCTTCCCTGTGTCATCCCTAAACCATAAATCTGACTGACCTGTGGGCACTACAAGTTAAGTATCATCTTATTCTGCCTTCATTAACAGATTATATCAATTTAAACATCAAAGAAATGACATCTCCATTTTTCTTCTAATCCATAGATGTTCTTTGCTTATTGTTGACAGACTTCTATGAATAGTGGTCTTTCTCACTTGTAAAAATGTAATACTAGTTAAAACCAAGATTTGTTCAGGAGTAGCTTAGAATTCCAGGGGACTTATGTAGGGAAACATATGGAGCTTATTTTACTTTTCACTACATACCAATTTCCGATAAGATTCAGTTTATCCTGTTATCCGATATCCAGTTATCATCTTTTAGAATCATAATCCATCACCTACATCACATTTTTAATACCCATGAAAGCATATTATTTGCTGTAGATATGGATTTTGGTATTAAAAGAAAATCACCTAGAAATGTAATTGCAAGAGGTAAAATAATGTCTCCCCAACCAAAGTTATCCATGACTTAAATCCAAGAGCACGTTAATGTATTACCTTCATTTTTGGTATGATTAAATAAAGTATCTTAAGAAGATTGTCCTAAATTATCTAAGTGGGTCTTATGCAATTGTAAGAGTCCCTATAAGAGAGAAGCAAAAGAGGAAATACAATAACAGAAACAGAGGTAAGACAGAGAAAAAGAGAAGACAGAGAGAGAGAGAGAGGAGAGAGATTTTCAAAGCTGCTATGCTGCTAGATTTAAAGATAGATGAAATGGTTACAAAGTCAAGGAATGCGGATGGCCTCAAAAAGAAAGTGCAAGGACATAAATTATCTCCTGGAGCCTCCAGAAGGAAGGTATCCCTGCTAACAAGTTGACTTAAGGACTTCTGACCTCCAGAGAATAAACTTGATGTTTGGGCCACTAAGTCTGTTGTAATTTGTTACAGCAACAATAGGAAATAAATACAGATTGTGACACTGGAAGGGAGGTGCTTCTCTAAATAATAATAATAATAATATAAAAATGCAAAAGTTGCCTTTGGAATTGGACAATGAGCAAAGGCTGGAGGAATTTTGAGGACAGAGTCAGAAAAGCCTAAATTGCTTTAAACAGACTGTTAGTTAACATATGGATGCTAATAACTCTCCTGATGAAGACTTAGAAGGTGGTGAGGAACACAGCAGAAAAAATTTCCATTTTCTTAGAGGCTATTTAAATTATCATAAACAAATTGTTGACATAAATATGGACTTTAAAGACCTTCTTGGTAAGGAGACAGGATAATGAGGAGCATGCTCTTGGAAACTAGAAGAAGAGGGATCCTTGTTAGACAGTGGCAGAAAGCTTAGTTGAATTACATCCTATCAACATGTGCAAAGCAGAACCTGCGAGCAATACCTTAGAGTATTTAGCTGAAGAGATTTTTAGGCAAAATGTTCAAAGTGTGGTCTTGAGTCTTCTTGCTGCTTATAGGAAAAGAGAAAAGAGATAAATTGAGGAAAGAACTCTCAAGAAAAAGGAAACCAGGACTTGATGATTCCAGAAATTCTTAGCATATCCATATTTTAAAAGATCCATGATTGTAGGACTTCCAAATTCAAGAATTATAAGATAATAGATGTGTGTTATTATATGCCCTTACATTTATGGAAATTTGTTACTTCACCAAATGAAAACTAGTGCAGGGGTCAAAATGAGGAGCCCCAGGTAAATAAAGCATGTGGTTATTCTGAGAGGAGAACCTCTGAGAATCAGGATTCACTTCAGGTGATGAATATCCTTGATACTAATAGAAACAATTGCCCTCTTCTTTCATTTGGGTAAAGATTAAATATGTTTGTGGCATACATAGTAGTTGCAGCATTAACAAACCACCCCAAAACTTGAAGACTCAAACACCACAAATTAATCAGTCCTCATAAATCACCTGGGAAATTTTGATGCGCTCACTCCTGGGTTTGCAGTCAGCTGTGGGTGTGTTGGATTCTATTATGACTTCTACTAGAATGATTCAGAGTTTTCCACATGGTGTCTCATCCTCCAGCAGGCTAGCCTAGCTTGTTCTCATGAAAGTGGCAGGGTTGCAGCAGAGAAAAAAACAAAAACAAAAATAAAAATAAAACCAAAGTATGCAAGAGCTTTGACACCAAGACTGTGAACTGACATAACATCACTTCTACTGACAAAAACAAATCTCATAGTTTAGATAAAAGGGGTGGGTAGTGAGACTCCATATCCTAACTGGGAGAACGGCAAAACACCACAGAAGCCGTGGTTATGAAGAGGGTAAAAAAAAGGGCAATATTTTTGCTCTAATCTACATAACACTCAGGGAAAAGACAATGATCATGACTCTCCAAATAGAAGCTAGGCCCAGGAACCTACAAAACATCAGGTTTCAAAGTCCTTTATCATCTAACAGCAAGACTCCAGAGTCCAAAGAAGGAGGAGAGAAAGAGGCAGAAAGATAAAGGGTAAGAAACTGATTCAGTGGTACACCAGCAGGAGAGGAATACTGCAAACTTAAGTGTTACTCTTTCACTGGGAATTGGTCACTGCTCATTTCATTACTGCTGGGATGGCTTTATCCTTGTCATAAAGGCAAAATTGCCTGATCACCAATAGTATCTGTTATTTACACAAATAATACTCTGATATATCAATAATCATTATTATGTTTAGTTTATATGTATTAAATAATCTTTTTAAAAAAAAATTAGCCTACATAACTCTTAAACAGAAATATACATATGTATGTATGTGTGTGTATATATATATATATATACATACCTACACACACATGATTAGCCAGAAAGTCAGCATAAATTGAACAGGGATTTGAAATAAGACCCATCCTATCAAATCTTTAATTTCCTACAAACAATATTACATAGTAGTCTAGAACAATAAAAACTCCAGGTTACATAGTAGTCTAGAACAATAAAAACAAATTTGACACTTAGTATCTTCCCATCGCCACAATGAATCCATAAACAATAACTTAAGATGCATAGGTTAGATCAACACCAATAGATGAGATTGTATTGCTCATTGTTCAGCAGCTGAGTTCTACCTAAACTAATTTCATATTATTTAGACTTTTCCAGGCCAAAATAAGATATTTTTTGTTAACTGAGTTGAAACTGTTATAGCCGAATAATAAACACTTTCATTTTAACTGCATTTACTAAGTAACGTGCAAGGTGCTTTAGTGAAAGTTGCCTGTTTCAATCTCATTACAATGCAAGAGGTGGGCATTATTGTATGTCAAGGTAATTAAATAAATTATGTATGGGTGTATGGGTTTATGAATTTAGATAGAATTTCAATCCAACTAAGGTGTGGGGTTGAAATTCTATCTAAAATTAAAGGAAATTATTCCTCCTGCTTCCCTACACTGCCTCCTATGTCTATGTAAATACGAAAGTCATTTGCTGACTGCAAACTGGTATAACCTCCCTGGAAAGTAGTATGGAGACAACTTAAGGAACTAAAAGTAGACTCACCATGAGATCCAGAAATACAACTACTAATCAAAGGAAAAAAAGACATTTTCTAAAAAAGAAACTTGCACTCAAATGTTTATAGCAGCACAATTCACAATTTCAAAGATGTGAACAACCCAAGTGGCCATGAATACATGAGTAGATGAATGAAATTTGGTGTTTGAAATTTGGTGTTTGTATACCAAGGAGTATTACTGAGCCATAAAAAGGATGATCTAGAATCTTTTGTAACAATGTGGATGGAACTGGAAACTATTCTTCTAAGTGATACATAATAAGAATAGAAAAATAAACACTATATGTACTCAATACTAAATTGGAACTAGTTGATCAACACTTATATGCACATATGGAAATAAAACTAAATGGAAATCAAGTAGGTGGGAGTGGGGAGAAGAGAATGGGTAAATTCACATCTACCTGGTGTAATGCACACTGATTACTGTCACTTAAACTGTACAAAAGCAAATTATATAAGCAAAATTGTTATACTACTGTAATATTCTGAAATTACAAAAAAGAAAGTGATGGGCTAAGAGTAAAATACAGAAATGTTAAAAGCAAAGGTGTGTGCTTAATAGTAATACTCAGATGTTTTCAAGTGTCATAGTCATTACTGCAGTTCAAAGTTAGGTGGATCTCTACCTCCTGGGTAAATACTAAATCTTTGCCTCTTTTCTCTGATGGGTAGATAGGATTGAGTGACCAGATTTGGCCACTGAGGTAAGAGAAGTTACATATGAGTTTATAACTTAATGAAAGGGTAGCCAAACCTTCCTTTCTCTCTAGACAGTAACCAGCCAGGTTAAATGTGGTGAATGTTCCCATACTTCTGGGATCCTAAGTAACTAACCTGCCCATGACACAGCTTACCCGGAAATAAATCTTCGCTGACATAAGCCTCTGATATTTGGGGGTTATTGATTAAAGCAGCATAATCTATCATATCCTTACCAACTCAAGATGTGAATCTGGCAATACCTGAAGTATTCAATGACATATGCTTGGATTCTGTGGCACTGTCAAATTCTTAAGTCTCTAAAATCTTACTTTCAATTTCTGTACTTTTTTTTTTGTTGCTGAGCAGTAATCAAATGATTGTACTATTCTCCAGCTTATGAAACCATACTTTGAGGGCCACTGGTGAACGTTAACAGAACTTCCTTAGTGTGTCTTTAAAGTAAACTTTGCATTTGTGTAGCTGGAAATTCAGAATTTTCCATAATTGGTTTTAAAAACTGATCTAAGACAAATACGCTGGATATAATGTGAGGAAAACAACATAAACATCCTCAAGAGCATTAGAAAAACTTTGGAGATAAAAATGAGCAGTCTGTATGCTTCAGATCATAAATGTTTTCCTAACCTTAATTACTAAGCACTTTACTAATTCCTATTAGTTAATGTCAAAAACACTTTGCATATTATTTATAGTTCATTGCATAGAAACCATTCTTAAGAGACAGAGTCAACTATACACAGTTCTTACTCCCTGGGAAAATGTCTGGTATTCTGAGGTAATCTTTCATGTTCTTAAAAACAAAATAAAACAAAACAAAACAGAGTTACAGGGATGCTAAATATCTTATATAGATAAATCTAAACAGTGAATCTAAGACTAACAATTGTCAGCCAAGTACTGGTGCCCAGTCTGGGCAGAAAAAGCAAAAATAACTTACAAAAGTGACTTAGCATAGTCCATTCTTATCTGTGCTTGCTACACATTAGCATCTTTATTTTTAAATTGTGTGTATGTACACACACACACATACAACACACATGTTACATCTATGTATGTTCCCAGGATTTTTCAACCTTGGCACTTTGGACTAGTTATCTTTTATTGGGGTAGCAGTTCTACAGATTGTAGGACATCTACCAGCGTCCATGGACCCTCCCCGCTAGATGTCCATATTATGGTCCCAGCTGTGACAACCAAATCTGTCTGCAGATATTGCCAGGTGTGCTATGGGAGAAAAATTGTTCCTAATTAAAAATTACTAAGATATATATACACACACATTCTCTCTGTCTCTCTCCCTCTCTCCCCCATATCTATAAAATGTTTATAGATAACACATATATATGGTTACATTTTAAAAATAAATTATTTTATTAATTGCTTAGGGAAAACATGCATGAATATAATACACATACCATTATAAACCAAACAATTACATCTTTTCATGAACGCAAGATGGAACAAAATATTTACCATCTCACTTCTCATTTTATACAAGTATTATCAAAGTACTTAAATCATGCTTGATTAAGTTTTTAACACTTAAAAGTTTTAACAATCAAGTGAATGATCTCTGTCAAGCAAAGTCCCAAATTATCACGAAAAAAAAAAGGAAGGAAAAATGCTAGATATAAAATATTTAAATTATTCAAAGAGCACAGGAAAGGAAAAATAATGTGATGAGTTGCACGTTTACATTCCAATGCATGGGAACACCAGTGGGTCGGAAGACAGATGGTCTGTAACTCTCCCCCCCAGGACTGGAGTGGAGATCTTGCCTCTGGAGCAGAGGCACTGTGCCTTTAAACGGCGTTGGCTGCAGTAACCTGCAGGACTCTCCTGGACTGTGGAGTGTTCTGGGATTCTGTCTGGTCAGGACTCAGTCAGGGCTGTGGCAGCCCTGTTTGTGGGCAAGCAGCCTCCTCACATTTCTGTTACCTTATCCTTAAGAAAGTTGCCATGGAGACTGGCATGCAGATGGCAGTCTGCCAGGCAGCCTGAGAGAGTTTTAAGTTGAAAGCAGCACACCCTCATACTCACTCTTACACATACCCCCCCTCCCCAATAAACACATTCTTGTGTGTACATAATCAACTTTTAAAAAGATACACTTAGTGTCATTGCCTATTTGGGCAAATGATTAAACCATTGTTTCTTTTCTAACTTGCCCGAAGAAACACCACCAGATAAAGAGCAGTTAATGAAGTAGGAAAATAGCACCTATTAAAAGTAATCCATCACAGCTCGTGAACACCCAGCTAGTAGGCATCTGATTGCAAAAGCTGTTTGCTTGGCAAAAAGAGTTAAAGAAAAGTAAAATGACATAGTAAATGAAGAATAAATTGGCGAAAACAAATGTGATTTGGTCAAATTAAATACTATTGAAAAAAGTACAACATTTTATTTTATTTGCACACATAAAATGTAAATATATCACAGAGCTTTGAAGAATTTCATTTTTGATTTTGGAAGGGCAGCAGAATTGACATTATTTTTCTTTAGCATTCTGAAAAACCTCAGATTTTAGTATTTGGAGCCCTTTATACTACAACCTTCAAACCCAAGGTATTTTGTCAAAAATGATAAAATCCTGACACATGTCTGAGTTGGTGAGAAAGAAATTCAGGGAAGCCAGAAATCCTTGATAATGTCCCCAAAACGGCATTAGAAACTTATTTGCTATTAGTGCATAAATCACTTTGTATTCATTTGGAAAATAAATCTCTTTATGCAATATGCATTTAATAAAACCAAAACTTTCCATGTGCTTTCATCTCAGCATGGGCAACATGCAGGAAAACACTTCTGTAATTCAGATTAGTAAAGAGAAAACTGTGCAAACAAGCTGTTTGACAGTAAGAACAAATGGAAGAAAAAGTTTGTGATATGAAGTTTTTCTGTCACAAAAAAAGTTAGAAAGATTCGCTGTTAGAGTACATAACTGACTGACTTAGACAACACTGACCATTGTGAACTTTATGGTCTTTTTTCCTCTCTATCTTAAGTATAAATTGCCTTGGAGATATTGTTCAGTGGTCTTCTGTGTGCCTCTGCTAAGCCTACCCAGACAGGTTCATCTAAGGTGTATGAAAGTCAAAGCTTTGTTTTCTGGGTTTGGGGAACACTGCACACACTCATTTCATAATCACCAGGTGTATGACAAACCCTTGTGTTTTATAACCCTGATGACCAACTGTGCATGAATTTTACATGGTCCTTTGTCAGTACATAAATACAACCCACTGAGGTTACAAAGAAACTGTATGCTTATTACAGTTGATCTGCCCTGTGTTAATACTACGCAAATCAGCCTGTGATCGATGTGTTAGTTACATGGGGGTCACTCTCACCTCTGTTTGATTCCTTCCTTTCCTTGCCTGCTAATGACACAACACAATGTAGGAATCTGTCTACACAGAAGTAATTTACCAAAGCAGTCTCTTTCTATAACCCATAGAAAGAGATACCATGCACTTTCCTCCACATGCAAAGCCATGAAGAATGACAGTAATAACATATGATAGTGTTAAGGACAACTCACTGTAAGAGAAAAATCAACTAAAATCAATTTTTTTTTAAGGAAAAAGACATAATTTTCAATAAAAGAGAGTTGGGTTGTTACCAAGTACAGACTAAAAAGTAAATTTTCATTCTATGTATGACATAATTCTAATTATATTCAACTATAATACATTTATATGCATATGAATCTTAGCCTAGTTTGCCAAAACATTTCTCAAAAACATCTTGCTAAACCTATTTAAAATCTCAGTTAAACCACCACCACAATACTCCCCCCTCTTTCCTCCCCCTACACCTCAAACATTTTGGCACTATTTTCGTTAAGCATGAAAATGAGAATGTTCAACAAGGGCTATGACTTTCAACTTCTAACAATTGAAATGAGCATTCTGCCGGCAAGTCTCCACTGACATATGTAGCATTAGACTTCAATTAAACGATTTACACATGAAAAGATTATCAACTTAGCAAACTTAAAAAGTAGAAAAAGTGGGAAAAACACAAAAAAAGCAAAAACTAATTTTCTTTCACAGCTATAATTGTACTGATATGAGGGGGAAAGGGCTGTTGATAAAAGCCACTGTAACTGGGATGAGAAGATATTTTATTGTAGCTTGATTTGTATTTCTCAGATAAGTAATTATGTTGGTTTTTTTTATATTGGCATTTATATTTCTTCTTTTCAGTTATTTATTTATTTATTTATTTATTCATTCATTTATTTCTGAGACAGACTCTCACTCTGTTGCCCTGAGTAGAGTACTGTGCCAGCATCATAGCTCACAGTGACCTCAAATTCCTGGGCCCAAAAAATCCACCTGCTTCAGCCTCCCATGTAGCTGAAACTGTAGGCATGTGCCAGCTAATTTTTCTATTTTTTCAGTAGAGATGGGGTCTCATTCTTGTTCAGGCCTGTCTCGAAGTCCTGAGTTCAAGCAATCTACCCACAGTGACCTCCCAGAGTGCTGGGAAGACAGACAGGAGCTACTGTGCTGGGCCTACATTTCTTCTTCGTCTTTTTTTTTTTTTTTTTTTTTTTTGCAGTTTTTTGCAGGGGCTGGATTTGAACCTGCCACCTCTGGTATATGAGGCCAGTGCCCTACTCCTTGAACCACGGGCGCCGCCCATGGCCTACATTTCTTCTTTTGAGAAACATCTATTTAAATCTTTCACTCATTATTAATTAGATTATTTTTTTTTTTTCGTGTTGAGTTGTTGGAGCTCCTTATATATTCCAGATAATGATCTCTTGTCAGATGGGTAGTTTGTAAATATTTCTCCCATCTGTGGGTTGTTCCTTCACTTTATTCTTTCCTAACTAAGCAGAAGGATCTTAGTTTGATATGGTCCCATTTGCCCAATTTTGCTTTGGTTGTTTGGACTTTGTGGGTATTACTTGAGAAGTCCTTGCCCAGAGTAACATCTTGAAAACCTTTCTCAAAGTTTTTTTTTTTTTAGTAGCTTCAGAGTTTCACATCTTAGACTCGAGTCTTTAATGAACTTTGATTTGGTTTTTGTATATGGTGAAAGACAGAGGTCTAGTTTTATTCTACTGCATATGGATATCCAATTTCCCCAGCACAATTTATTAAAGAGATTGTCCTTTCCCCAATGTATGTTCTTGGCAACTTTGTCAAAAATAAGTTCACTATGAATTTGTGGATTTATTTCTAAGTTCTCTATTCTGTCCAGGCTAGTATCTGTTTTTATGCCAGTACCCTACTATTTGGATGACTATATCTCTTTAGCATAATTTGAAGTTAGGTGATATGAGTCTTCCAGTTTTGTTCTTTTTGCTCAGGATGGCGTTGCTATTGCTTTTCTTTTGTGGTTTCATATAAATTCCATTTCTGTGAAGAATATCATTGGTAGGTTTTTTTTTTATTTTTTTTAAGTTTATTATTATTATTATTATTAAATCATAGCTGCATACATTAATATGATCATGGGGCATCATACACTAGCTTCACAGACCATTTGACACATTTTCATCCCAATAGTCAACATAGCCTTCCTGGCATTTTCCTAGCTACCGT
>CAUYPK010078957.1:0-28428 GCA_963574355.1 Loris lydekkerianus | reverse complement strand
ATAAGTTTCCAGATTAAAAAAGATAATCTATAAATGAGCTGATCAAAAACAGGAAGAGAGTTAAACTAGGTTGCTTAATAGAAGATCAACCCAAAATAATCAGTACTCTATAAAGGATATAAAAATTTTCTTAATTATTCTGATTTTCTACATGTTTACTAGTTATGTGCTTGTTTTGTCAGTGTTAAAATGCCCCACTATTAATAAACATTTGTCTATTTCTTGTAAAAAAAAAAAAAGAAAAAGAAAAAGAAAAATTACATAACTTTGCCCAGATTGTGTATTTTAACTGTTGGAGAAATAATAATATTTATGAAGAGGGTAGGTTCTAAACAGTTACATTACTCAGGAATATTAAATGTTTCTCCTTATTCCCAATCTAATGGTAACAGTACTTACTTAATTTATAATTTTTTCTTTCTTTCTTTCTTTTTTTTTTGCTTTTTGTTTTCTTTTCTTTTTTTTTTTTTTTACTTTGGCTAAGTCTATACTACTAGGATAAATGTGACCAAAGTCTTGCAAAATGCTTACATGATTAAGATTATTGTCTTTAGCTTCTTCCACAGAAAAGAAAAAAAGAAGGCCTATACTAGATTTTCAGATAACGGCAGATTAGGAAGTTACAGGGCCTTCTTCTAAAAAAGAGACACCAAGTTAACAACAATATGTAAAAACTCTAGAGACAACTTGAGAAGCTACACTATCCAGGACATTTTAAAACCAACAAAGGGTTCCAGGAAAGAGGTTGACAAATTCATAACAAGCACCACATTCATTTGTACTCCAATGCCTTTGAGTTATAATGCAGAAAACCCAGCACAAACCTTTCTATACTGAAGCTTTGACCTTGGGATGGAAGCAAAAGAAGTTTTCTGCCCAACATTCTGGGTTGTTTAGGGCTCCAAGAGGGACTGGTTTCTGTCTCACCAGACTTGAAGCATTGACAGGAGTAGTGCCAGACACTGGAAACCACTGGAAAATGAGGTAAGCAGCACATTGGAGGTATAGTACCATAGAAATACACCACAGGAGTATGACATCAAAAGAGATTTGAAAGCTGTATAATCTCCAGATTAGTAAAGGTCTTTCCCTGAACAAAGCCAGTAAACAAAAACTGGGAGTGGTAGCTGGTTTTGTAAATGCCATTATCCCAGCAAAATAGTAAAACTTTAAAAAGCAAGAAAATGTTGTCTAATCAAGGAAATAAAGCAGTAGGCCACAATTCAACCTTAAAGAAATAAAGATCTATGTGCTGCCTGACAAATAATTTGAAATAACTGAATGAGATGCTTAATGAGCTAAAAGATGACACAGATCACAAAAAATCATGAAATGATGTAGGAATATAATGAGAATATCAGTAAAGAGATAGAAACTGTCAAAAAAAATTTTTAATTTCCTAATTGGAAAAATACATTAAAGAAGTTCAATAGCAATTTGATCTTCTATTGTATTTCTGACAGCAGAAAGAATCAGAGATCTGAAATACGGGTCATTTGAAATCTTTCAGTAAGAGGAGGAAAACTTTAAAAAATAATAAAATTAAATAAAGTGTAAGAGACATGTAGAACACTGTCATGTTAACCAATCCATACATTATCCTAGAAGAAGAGAGGGAGAAAGAGGAAGAGAGAATATTTGAAATAATGACTGAACACTTCCTATATCTGGGGAAAGAATCTCAAAGTACTTCAAGTAAAAAAAATCCAAAGAGAAACAAACAGATACACATTATGTAAAACTGTATAAAGTTAAAGACAAAAAAGATGGTCTTTAAAAGAGCAAGAGAAAAGTGATATGTCACATACAGCGGAACTTTCGTGATCAGCTGATTTCTCAGTAGAAACTCTGCAGACTAAAAGGGAGTCAGATTATATATTAAAAGTATTGAAAGAAAAAAAAAAACATGTTAACTAAAAATACTATATCTGGAAAAATTTTCCTCAAAAGTAGAGTAGAAATTAAAAATTTTCCATTTAAACAAAAACTGAGGGAATTCAATACCATTATACTTGCTCTACAACAGATGTTAAAGGAAGTGGTGAAGTTGAGGCAAATGGACAAGAGACAGTTACACGAAGACATTAGAAAAAATAAGATTCCCCAATAAAGTTAAAATGTAGACAAACATAAAAACATCTTTATAATTCTGTTACACAGAATTTAAGTAACAAGAATATTAAAAATAAACTATATAAGATGGGAGCAGTCGTTCATACCTGTAATCCTAGCACTTTGGGAGAGTGAGGCAAATAGATTGCTAGAGCTTAGCAGTTGGAGACCAGTCTGAGACAGTGAGACCATGTCTCTACTAAAAATGGAAAAACTAGCCAGGCATTGTGGAAGGCACCTATAGTCCCAGGTGCTCAGGATGGGTTAAGCCCAGAAGTTTGAGGTTGCTATGAGCTATAATGCTATGGTATTCTAGACTTGGGCAAAAGAGTGAGCCTTTATCTCCCAAACAATAAATAAATGAATAAAAATAAATAAATAACTATGTAATATGTACAAATATAATTTGTTATGTCAGTGAGATAAAGTGGGTGTGAAGCTATAAATGAGTATAGTTTTTATATGCAAATGAAGTTGTTATCAGTTTAAAATAGAATGCTATAAATTAGAGATATTTTATGCAATGTACATGTATATACACACAAGATAGCACATATAGATAAACACAAAAGAAAATGAAAAAGCAATCAAATTATATCATTATAAATAAATAGCACTCAAAGGAAAACAGTAGGAGAGGAAAGGAAGGACATACCAAGTACAAGATATGCATACTAAACAACTGCATAAATGATATAGTAAGTCTCTTTCTATCAAAATTACTTTAGTCTTGGAGCCTGTAGCTCAGTAGTTACAGTGCCAGCCACATACACCAGGGTTGACCAGTTCAAACCAGGCCTGGGCCTGTTAAACAACAAGGACAACTACAACAAAAAAATAGCCAGGCATTGTGGCAGTTGCCTATAGTACCAGCTACTTGGGAGGCTGAGGCAAGAGAATTATTTAAGCCCAAGAGTTTGAGGTTGCTATGAGCTGTGATGTCACAGCACTCCACCGAGGACGACATACTGAAACTCTGTCGCAAAAAAAAAAAAAAAAAAAAAAAAAAAAACTTTAAATGTAAATTTACTCTTTAATAAAAAATTATAAATTGGCTCAGTATAAAAACCCAAAGTACAACTATGTGCTTTCTCCAAGAAACTCATTTTAGATCTAGAAACACATACATACTGAAGGTGAAATAATGGAAAGATATTCTATGAAAGTGGTGACTGAAAGAGAGCAGAAGCTTACTAATCTCAGACAAAATAGACCTTAAAAGTGAAACTGTTATAAAAGGCAAACAAACAAACATTATGTAATGATAAAAGGATCAATAAAAGTTACAGTATTTAGGTACAAAATCTCAGAATTTTCAAATCTATAATGTAAACTTTGACAATATTAAAGGGAAAAGTAGATTGAAACACATATAAAAAAACTCAAATCCCACTTTTAAATAATGGTAAACCAGGCAGAAGATCAGTAAGGAAAAAGAGGGTTTAAACAACACCATTAACTACTTGGGCCTAACAGACATACACAGAACCACTATGCTTAACAACAGCAGAATATATACTATGCCTCTTCTTAAGAGCATGTGAAATGTTCTCAAGAAAGGAGTACATGCTAGGCCACAAATCAGTTGTTAACAAATTCAAGAACGTTAAAATCTTACAAAGTTTCTTTTCCAACAAAAATGAAATTAAAATAAAAATGAATAACACGAGGAAAACAAGCAAGTCCAAAAACATTTGGAAATTAAACAATACACTCTTAAATGACAAAGGGAACAAAGCAGAAACCACAAAAGAAATTAGAAAATATCTAGAGAAAAATTAAAATGAAAACAACTATATCCAAACTTACAGGGTGTAACAAAAATAGTGCACATTAAAAAAGAAGAAAAATTTCAAATCAACAACATAACTTTATATAAAAGGAACAAATGAAACTCAACTGGACAGAAGAAAGAAATAATACATCTTTGTTCTAGTATTAGAATAAAGATAAACAAGATAAAGAATAGAAAAACAAGGAGAAAAACAACAAAACTAAGAGTTTGAGTTTAGAAAACATTGACAAAATTGACAAACCTTTTGGTAGACTAAGAGAAAATATAAATCACTCAAATTAGTACTATAAGAAATGAAAAAGACTGTTACAAGCAATTGTCGGTGCCTGCTGGGGCACCGATCACTGTGTGAATAAAAACAACTGGGACATGTATTGAAGGTACATGCCCACGAGAGGTGGGCTTCCCGTCTGTCCTCCAAGAGCCCTGAGAAACCTCTCTTTTGGCCTTTTATTAAAGCCTCAAATCACAGAAGGGGGGGCCCACATGCTAGGATTGCTAAGTACTCCTTCTGTTCTGGCTCAACTCCCATACTGTTGCCCTAAGAATGTTACAAAGTATAAAGCTTATTAACGAGCTACCGATCTTATCTCATTAATGCATGCAGCTGCTTGAGGGCTTGTCTCCAGGCTGCAAAATATCTCCATGCAGGCTAGGAGATTGTTTCACTCCCAGCGCCTTCTTCAAGAACTGGTGGCTGCTTCTATCTGCCTGGTGCTCAGTCTCCTATAACCAATGTCACGAAATATAAAGGATATTAGAGTATACAGTAAATATGCCAAAATTTGCCTAACCTAGAAGACATAAACATTCAATAAATTAGAAATAGAAACTTCAACATAATAACAGTTATTTGTGAAAAGCCCATAGGTAAACCATACTCAATGGTGAAACTCTGAAAACATTTTCTGTAAGATCGGGAACAAGGTAAGGATGTTCTTTTGAACAAGTCTTAGCCAAAGGAATTATATAAGAAGAAGAAATAAAGACATTTAAATAGGAAAGAAGATATAAAATTATCTCCTCTGAAGGGGCACAGTCTACTACACCCTTATAAGGTGAATCAGTCTCATTTGTGCTCCTTGAGGTACAAGGCACTGAGAAGGAACATTTCCAGTACTTGGGCTACATGTGAGTTTTGGGGGATATTCTCCCCTAGCTGGAAGAAGAAGCCTTGTTGAAAAATGCAGGCAGTCACTCCTTAAAGGAAAGAAGTGCCTGAGGGCCTCACCAAGTCCCAGCTGGGGACAGATCATCTGCCTGGGGCAATGACCATTGCACTTAATACTCTACCTCTGTTTACATAACTTTCAGTTAGTCACATAGGGAAGTAGACAAATAGAACAGACGCCCCAGCCCTTTGTGGTTTATCCCCATTGTTGACTATCTCCAAATAGGATATTCTTAGTTTAGAAAGGTGTGTACATACTTTGCTGTATTAATGCTGATAAGGAATCTTGATGACAGTTTTGTTAACCTTTTGTCTTCTTTATTCTTGGATTATTTTTATCTGATGAGTTTGGGTATATAAAAAAGTGAATAAAGACAAGTGATTGCCTATGAGTCTGAGCGAGCACCAGCCATCCCTTATAAAACAATTCATTTTGTCTGAGGTGCTACTTCTGAGTCATTGACCAGTAGCCCAGTGCATAGCAACACTCCTCATAGATGAGATAATCTCACATGTAGAAAATCCTAAGTTTTCTTTCCCCAAAACTATTAGAAGTAATAAGAAAATTCTCAGAATTGAAGGATACAAAATTAGCGCCCAAAAATCAATTGTGTTTTGAAACACTAACATTGAAAAACATGAAAAATAAATTTTAAAAAACTATATTTACAATGGCTAAAAAAGAATAAAGTATTTAGGAATAAATCTAACTAGGAAGGTGAAAGATATTTGCACTGAAGACTACAAAACATAGCCAAAAGAAATTAAAGAAGACAACAAATAAATGGAAAGACATTCCATGTTCGTGGATTGAGAGAGTTAATATTGTTAAAAATGTCCATATAACCCAACATGATCTACAAATTCAACAATACCTGTAGCATTACCTCAATGACATTTATGCAGAAGGAGAAAAATCCTGAAATTTATATGGAATGTCAATTGATCTCTGTTCACCAAAATAATATTTATTTTTATTTTCATTTGAGACAGAGTCTCACTTTGTTCTCCTTGGTAGAGTGCTGTGGCATCATAGCTCACAGTGACTTCCAATTCTTAGGCTCAAGCAATTCTATTGGGTCAGCCTCCTTAGTAGCTGGGACTACAGGCACCTGCCACAATGCCCAGGTATTTTTAGAGATGAGGTCTCGCTTTTGCTCAGGCTAGTTTGCAACTCGTGAGCTCAGGCAATCCACCTGCCTTGGCCTCCTAGAACTCCATGAGCCACCATGCCCAGCCAACTAACCAAAACAATATGGATAAAAATAGTCAAAAGACTCATACTTCCTTGACTTCTGAACAGTTCTTTAACACAACTGTATTAAAACAGTCCCATAATCAAAACAGTGTGATGCTGACATTAAGGCAGACAAATAGAATAGAGTATCTAGAAATAAACATATGTGATCAAATGATCTCTGATAAAGGTGCTGTGACCATTAATTATATGGGGGAAAGAACAGTCTCTCCAACAAAACGAGTAGGGAAATTAAACATCCACACACAAAGAAATAAGATGGACTCATACAATATACAAATAAATAATAAATAAATAAATACTAAAAATAGACTACAGGTCTACACTTAGGAACTATATCTCTAAAACTTCCGGGAGAAAATGTAAGGAGTAACTTTATTACATTGGAATTGTCGTTGATTTATTAGATATGACACCAAAAACACAAGTAATAAAGGGAAAAAAATAACCAGTGGACTACATCACATTTATAAACTTCTGTGCATCCAAGGAAAAAATTAGAAGAGTGGAAAAACAATCTGTGGAATTGAATACAGTATTTGCAAATCATGTATCTGATGAGGAGTTAATATCCAGAACGTATAAAGAACTCTTACAAGTCAACAGCAACAAAAAATTAAAAACCTGATTAAATAATTGGCAAAGAACTTTAATAGAAATTTCCCCAAATATTTTATCTTTTAAAATGTTTTGAAATGTTTACCTTTCTTCTAAAAATGAAGTAAAATACCATCACGTGCCACAACATGGATAAACTGTGAGGGCTTTATGGTAAGTGTAAGCTAGTCACCAAAGGAGAAATAACGTATGATTAATTTTATAGAAAGTATCTAAAATAGTCAAATTCTTAGAAACAGAAAATACAATGATGATTATCAGGGACTGAGGGCAGAGGGCAAATGGAAGAATTGTTTCATTGGTGTAGAGTTTCAGATAGGCAAGATGAAAAGGTCTGTAGGTCTGTTTCCTAACTAATAACTGCACACTTAAAATGGTTAAGAAGATATTATAAAATTATGTTATGTGTTTTCTAGCACTATTTAAAAATTTTGCATAGCCTTGTAGGTCAGTTGAAGGTTAAAAGGAGATGCATAGAATAGGACAGCCTGACCTGAGGCGGCAATATCCATTATCCCCCTGTCACTTTCCAGTTAATGAGGAATACTAAATAATTGTTTCAAGCTGTTAAATTTTGTAATGTTTTTTTACACCAAGGCTGTAACCCAGTACTCAAGTGGACATAATTGGATGTATTTGTGAAATACACTTATGTAACCTCAGGAATAAAAAACAAGAAATAAACAATAAACTGGGTAAATTTAAACTGATGGATATGGTAAATACCTTGATTTGATAATTATACTGTGTGTACATGCATTTAAACAACACATTGTAGCCTATACATATGCACTATTATTGTGTGCTATCCCTTTTTGAACAGTAATAGGCTCTAAATATTATTCTAAGCACTTTAGATAAATTAAAGCACCGAGTCTTTACAAATCTATGGTACATGTGCTACTGGTTTCATTTAATTAATTGGGAAACTGGGATAGAAAAATAAATAAGGTAACAGCCCAAATTCTCACATCTTGGTAATAAAGGAGCTTGGATTTAGACCCAGGAGCCCACAGTTATCCTTCTCCTCTGTACAAGAGTTAGGGGCAAAAGGAACTTCTGTCCACCAAGTTTTCTACTCTACTTCAGTGTCTGAAATCTAGGAAAGCTCAGGTACCTGGATTAAACTGATGTTTGAAGAACCAGGTGAATCCATAAAATGCATGCCTAAGTCAAGTTCATCTCACTCACCTTCCTCTCCCCATACAAGGTTGAGGTGACACAAACTAAATTGAGGCTATGTATTCCATAATGTATTCTTTGAAGTTAAAATATCCTGGCAAATACAGTTTGTGAATAAAAAGCACAAAGAACTGATTTAACTATTTTAAAAATGTAATATGAGAAATAATTGGTTTAATAAAAATAGAAAAGGACTTTGAAGGCTCTTACAGTAATAAATGCTCTAGTTAAAATACGACCCAAATCTTTTCTGAGCATTACTTATTGGTTACAATTAGGTGCACACCTTTGTCTAAAATCACAGCTGTCAGTGAAACTGTATTTCTCCCCTTACCCCACAAAACCACTATTTACTGAGGTTAAAAGGTACCTTGCTCTATGGCCTTATTTAGGGACATGTACTCTCTTCCTATATGGAGACTGGCAGGAAATAGGTACTTATCAAATTTAGGTTCATTGAATAAATGTATGAATGAATACAAAGCTAAGTTGGTTTCTATTTTACTCAAAAATTATGACCCAAATAAATCTAGAAAGCTATTAGAGGCAAAACATTGCTTTTTTCCCCAGGTCTTACACTGATACGTTGAAATCTGTCTTTTTGATATAATAGTATGTTGAGTGACTAGATAAGAGAAAATCCAAAGCATTCCATTTTGCTAGTGAAAAAAAGTGCTGAATAATTGGTTTGGATTTCAAGTTGTGTAATGTCTAACTGGAAAAAGGACACATTAACGTGAGCTTTCTTTCTTGAACCTTTAAGTGATCCTTCAGTCGGTAGAAACTGGAATAGCTTTTTAGAAATTTGCTGTGGCTGAGAATGAGTTGGGCATCCATGAGTGGTTAGTTGTGGTCTTTCTCACAACTGCATTGCACTGACATTAGCTACACTCTATGGTAGGAGATTTTTCAGAAAGGTCATGAGTGCCACACATTTGGTAACTGAAAAATCCTACCGCCTTCAGAACCAGTCTCAACAGGGCGTATTAATTTTTAGATTGGCATGTCTTTCACAATAACTGTTTTCCGTATCAAATGATCGTCCTTGTTTCAATGTTGTTATTCTCACACTCTTATTTCTGAAATTTATTTTATTAAAAAACCTATCAAGAAACATAAAATAACTGTATCATTATCTATCTCAGTTTTAAATCTAAATACAGAGTCTACACCTTTTAAAATTGATTTCTTAATGCAACTTTATTTCATTTTCCTGTTTCATGTCAGTAATATGACATGCATTGAAGCAATGTGTTTATTTTTCCTTTTACTTCGATCTGTCCTTATTCAATAGGAATTCAAAACAAGAAAAATATTGGACCTAATTGGGTAATATTCAGCTTATAATTTTTATTATATTTTTAATTTTTCTTCTCCCTTGTCAGGATAGTTTTGCATAATGTTAAAATCTGCGAGTGTGATTTACTTCCTAATGGCTTTTTATCTAGAATCTTATAAGACAAATAGTTCTCAAAGAGTGTTCTCAGGAATAGCAGTACCAATATTACCCGGAAGTGTGCAAGGAATGTAAATCCTTGGGCCATGTCCCAGAACTAATAAATCAAAACCTCTGGAGGTAAAACCCCAAAATATATTTTTTAAAGCACTCTTAAGTACACTAAAGAACCCCTGCCAAGGAAAAGGTAATTTTTGCATATCTGCTCTAGGCAAATGGAGCAAATGCTTTTTAAATTCAGATTTTTTTCTACTTTTCTATGCTTTCAGGTAATGTCACTTTTGTTAAAAATTATATAAATTTCATAAATTAAAATTTGATTTCCAGGTTATTTGTGTGACTTACTTGACTTTTTAAAAGTTGTCTTCCTTTTTCTTAACTAAAGAAAAAACCCTACTCTTTTCAGATGGACCTAATATATATTATTGATAGTTTGAGTAGAAATATATAAAATTCATTTAACAGTAAGTATAAAAGTACTGAAGCACTATATATGCAAATTTTAAATAAAATTATTAAGTGTATCTTTTAAATTTCAGTGAACAGACATCAATTGAGTGTCACAGAATGGTGGTATAAGTCTGACATATATAAATTACACCGTTTGTTCAGTTCAACTAGTATTTACAATTTGTATAATATTAACTCAAAACTTAATGGGAATGTACAATCATAAATATTACATAGTCTATGACTAAGATAATATGCTACACAAAATTAGAAAAGGTGACAGCAAAACCTTGTTAAATGCAAATTTATCCAAATACATTATACAGTGAAAAAGGAATTTTTAAAAATCACCAAGACTATTTGGGAGGATCTCTATCACCTATGAATTTGATTTTCTCTATTTTATGAAGAAAATAATTTAAATTATACTAGATACTGTACTTCCATAGGAATATATCAGCTCATGTTTATATATTCACTTTGGAAACTTTCATGTTATTTATTAATTCATGACATTACAAAGCATGAATTTGAATATGATACATTTTTTGGAAGAAGGTGCTCATTCAGTAGCATACTATTTAGAACATCTTCCAAGAATCAGATACACATGTAAAACTAGCCTAACCAAAACAGGTATCTTTTTGGTTCATCAGAACTTAAGTCCATGGAGACCTTGATAAGGCTTAAATTCAGAAATTCAAGCAACATAAATGAAAACCTGCCTCTTTTTTTGTAAGACTGCTCACCTCTGCTTGCATTTAAGTCAGATGAGTTCTCTTTGTGTAGCTGCATGGTAGTTGTTGCCAGTTCCAGATTATTTGAAATAAGCATCACTCAGAATACTGAAGGGAGAAAAGGGAAAGTCATCCTATATCTCTGACAAAATTCACAGGTGGAACTCAAATGGTTTCAGTTTGAGTCCATTATTTCTCTTCAAACTGCTTACTGGCTAATGAGATAATTACTCCCTTTGACTGAGCATAGTTCATAAACACACATACATGACTAGGATGGAGTGAGAAGGCAGGATCAATGCAGCTACACTGGTTCACTGAGGAAGGGGGCAGAGAGGATCACTCTAAAGAAGACTGTGGGGCAGAAAGTGGTGCGTACTGTAAAATTACTGAGCAAACCTAGCTCACATTACCATCCGAACCCAAAAGTAATTACAATATTTAGTAAATATTCTCTACTTACAATATTTAGTAAATCATGCAAATAATCATTTGAATATTTTGGGAAACATTGTCCATAAGAAACTGCTGTTTTAGTGATGGGAGCAAGGAGGTTTACAAGGTGTTCTTGAGAAGGAGGAGTGAGCTTAAAGCAAAGTTTTGCCTAGGTGAGATTATTGTGGTAATAATAGAAAACATTTATATACATTACACAAATATTTATATATCGGTGTTACGGTTTATACACACACATTCCTCACAACAATTCTCTGAAGAAGTGATATTTCCCCCATTTTTCATATGAGGAAATGGAGACATAGACAATAAGAACATTTTCATGTAGTTTATAGCTAATAGTTTTATATTGCTGTACAAAAAGTTATCAATGTACTACAACTCAGTGTTTTCAAATAACACAAATTTATGAACTCATAGTACGATACAGTCCTATAATTCAAAGACCCACAAGGGCACAGGTGGAGTTTTTGACTCATTGTACCACAAATCTGAAATCAAGGTATTGTCAAGACCAAGTCCTTTTCTGGAAACTTGGGGAGAAATCCATGTGGTTAAACAGTGTGTTAAACTGCCCCATTATATTCACATACATGCAGTTTTATTAGGACTAGTACATTCTTCATGGATTCGATTTTCAGTTTTCCCTTTAAATTTCCATTTATTTATGTGCGGTATTGCTATCCTAGCATTCCCTTTATTCAAAACCTTAACTTCTAATAAAAAAGAGGTTTTTATTCTACTTGGGTTAATTCCTGCACAATAACTTTTTTTTTTTCACTGATTAAGAATTTACTAAATGCTATCTATGTCTAAACCACGTGCTGGACTATGAGATAATTCTCTTGCAGCTAGCGTAGAGTGGGGAATACCGACATTAGTTAAATTATTACAAAAATAATTAACTACAAAGTAAGACTGTGTTGTGACTTTTGTGGGCTATATGCACTTTTGCCTTCATTGGCCTCTTCCTCCATAACACACACACACATATGCAGCACATATACTACTCAAGCATATATGTATACATACATACATGTACATATCTATATGTGTAAATATAAAACACATCTTAAGATGCATTGTTATAAAGCTAAATATATCAATCCAATATTCTAAAACATTTTATTTGACCTGAAGTTTGTTCTTTCTTTATATTTTAAAACTTCAAATCACTTCTGTGGATCTCTAAGAGTACTGTAGTCCCTAGGCATTGTGCCCACTGCTTATTAGAATATAACTAACATAATTTACTTTTAATTAGGCAGCTTAAAATAATTAAGAAAAAATATTGCAAAAGGGCTAGAGAATTCTTAAATACCAAGAATAAACAGTATTTGAATCATTAACATTTAACTTCAGGACTCTTCTAAAAATATATTTTTTGGTGTCTGAAAGTGTGACATTTGTAGGTCTCTACGTTTGTTGGGGGGGAAAAAAAACTCTAGATGTATATTCCACATGTCAAATAACTGACCACCTTAAGAAGTATTTATAACACATAAGTAAATCCCTATGCATATTTGGGATAGTAAGAATATAGTTGATATTTTAGCTTCCATAGTACATCCCATTTTATATTCCATAGTAAAAACATAGTTGATATTTCAACTTCCTTTTATAAGGCTGATATTTGACACAGCCTGGGAGTAAGTCAGCTACTAAGTCAGAGTCACACAAAAGAAGAAAAAAGATGGTGGAAGTTAATCATCTTCACTTGTGCCTTAAGTATATTTGTGGCCCATTAAGATATTCACCTAAGGCTGGGTGTGGTGGCTCACGCCTGTAATCCTAGCACTCTGGGAGGCCAAGGGCAGAGGATTGCTTGAGCTCACAAGTTCAAGATCACCCTGAGCAAAAAAATAAGACTCCAACTCTACTAGATATAGAAAAACTGAGGCAAGAAGATCACTTGCGCCCAAGAGTTGGAGGTTGCTATGAGCTATGATGCAACAGCACTCTACACACAGTGATAGCTTGAGACTCTGTCTCACAAAATATATATACATTTTCACCTAGTATTTAATCTACAAATAATAACAATGGTACTAAATGATCCTTTAATTTACTACAGATAAGTAAGACCATGCAGTAGTATTAATGTTATAGTAAAAGGTATTCCTTTGGGGGCATCTCTATTCCTGAGTGAAAAAGATGAATGCATATAAGTGTAATTTCCAAGTGTAGAGAAGTAACCAATTACAGCAAATATTTGAAAAAGGATTGGCAGAAGTGTTAAGATACCCTAAGGAATTGTTATAAGCATTTTTTTTACCTCTAGACCTTAAATCAATTTTATTTTCATATAAAAAGATATGAGACTCATAAAAAATTAAATCATTAATAATTTTACAATAGCGTATCTGACAGTTCTGACAGCCACATGTGGTAGCTCAGAACTATATTCCATTGCCATGTGAAATATTAATAGTACATTGACTAACTACCCTTCCCTGGTCTATAAGGGGCCCAGAAGTTATTATGAAATCTGGTTTGCCTTCAGGGCTTTGGTTCAGTTAACACACCAGCAGCAAGTTCTTGTGTACTTGCTTTCTAAAGGATGGATACTTTTTGAAGCAAAATTAGAGAAATCCAAATAAATCATATCTTTATGAAATATTCATTATATCCTATATTCTTTACAAGGCCTCTGTCAGATAAATTAAAGAAAAGGATGATTAAAAATCATTTAGAAGCAAGCTGACATGGTGCTTTATAAACCTTGAAGAGCTTTGTGTTATAACTAGCAAAGTTTACAAATAATTTCTGTCTATTGTACAATCAGAGCAAAAATGAAACCAAAAAGCAAAGGATCCCTAGGTATAGCTAGGGATATTAAGTGGTAAATTATCTCCTACTTTTAAGTGGTAAATTATCTTCTGGACATCATCACTCTTACCAGAGGACTCATTGTTTGCTGCTTAAAATTGATGATTTGCTAAACATGGAAAATTAGTAAAGGTGGGCTTCCAACCCCACACAGCTGCAGTGCAGGCCTACTGAAACAATGACTTTATATATCCATGTGAGATATTAAGAACAGATCCAGAGGCCAACTGTTTGGCTTCAAATTCTAGCTCTGAAAAGTAACTTAATTTCTCTCTGCTTCCATTTCCTCATCTGCCTTATAAGAATTTTACTAGATACCAAGTTCATATGGTTGCTTTGAATATTCAATGAATAAATACATGCTAAATCCTAATAAATGGTCAAAAATAGGATGAAAAGTAAGTACAGGCAGTCCTCAGATTATGAATAATAAAAGTTCTGTAGGTTTGTTCTTAAATTGAATTGATAAGTAAGTTGGAACAGGTACATTTAGCTATTATCTGTAATAGTCTCCGTTTGAGAGTACACATCATATGCCAGGCAGATGTTTATGACTCAGGAACTGCATGTATTATAAATCTTGGTTTAGACAGATATTCTAAGGCATAGCAGCTTTAGGAAAAATAATATGTACACTACCCATGAATTCAAATGAGTGGCGATAAAGTGTATTTCTGTTTTTGTTGTGTGTCTGTTGAGTCTTATGTTTAATCTCGTATGTACACAGCTAACACCACTCATGGTTTTTGCTTAGACAGAGACAAAGTGCAGTACACGCTCTCACTGCCATTCTTTGCTCTAAGATCATCTTGAATGGCTAACCTATTGCCCAAAGTTCCTGACTACGTGGAATAACACTCAATTTTTTTTGCTAGATGGTACCAATACATCATTGTCCAGCTGTTAGCCAGCCCCTCTCGGAGAATATATACTCTCACGAATACAATTTTCACATTCTTAAGATTCATTTCTGGATAATTAATGACTGTCTTACTACCACTCCAGTTTAAATAGCTCATGTGTAACCTGCTGAGAAACTCTTTATTTGGGCATAGAAATTAATGATGCAGACCATTTTATTTCTCCCAAGTGCAAGGGTCTATGAGAAATAAAAGAATGGTGCTGACAGACAAAGTAAGTTATAGTATTACACTGCTGTGGAACATATAAAGCTTCCATTGTCCCAGTAGTGCAGATGCCTCCAAGAGTTCACTGTAATTGCTGGGGTAGAATTAAGGGCAGAAAAAGAGACACAAATCAGATCCTGAAATTAATAATGTCTTTATTTAAAGCAGAATCTGGTATTGTAGGTGAAATTTGACAAATATAAAAAAGAAATCTTCAATTCCTCAGAAAAGTAGAAAGGTAACATTGAAAATGATAAGATCTTTTATTTCATGTTATTTTTCCAAAGCAGAATTTTTGACCCAAAGTTATTTGGAGTTGAGTCAGGGATAAACATGCAAACAGAAAATTCTTCCTCCAAGTTCATGGCAAACTCAAAATAGTATTTAAGAACATGTACCATATTGTGAGGTTAGTTGTCACTTTGAACAGTGGACAATATTTTATCTGCATCTGAAGAAAATATGTCATCCGTGCTGTTTCAGTTTACTCTTTTGACCTTCAATTAGGTCTACAGTATTATAAAAGGAAAATGAAGTAGGATTTTAATATAAGCTATTATCCTAAATGATAGGGATACATGATTAAATGAAAAAACACCTAAATCAGGAGACTCTGTACTGTGCCACAATTTCAAACTCCCTGCATTGCATTAGGCAAAAATTTTAGAGGTAGTTATTTTACCTGGAACATAGCAATTCTATAACCTATGATAATGAGTCAGTAAAATTTATGTGGTTCCATTGTATGCTAGGCATTGATTTAAGTCCTTTTTTAAGATTACAGTGGAAATGAAATACCTGATATGCATAACCTTTAATAATCATAAAAGCTATACATGCGTAAGCTGGCACTTATGGTAACCCTCATCTTTCTCACATCATCAGATCAGGATATGGCTGTTTTGGACTTAATAGCATGTAAGAATAGATGCTAAAGAAAGTAAATTTAAGTATCAGCAGTCTGCATTTTAGGATGATGTTCATACCAACTTAAATTACAAGGTAAAATACACGTTTGTTAACAGGTACCTATAATACAGGTAAACCTCTCAGTGCTACATCTGGTGATGGACAAAGTGAGGCAATTTTCATTGACTTCTTCCTCTCGAAGTATCAGTTAGTACATTTATAGACAGACCTGTTTTTTGAGGTAATTTTATGGGTCTCAATATAGATCTCTAAAAAATTTAGGCAATTTCCAGCACTAAATGCTTATGTTTAAGATAAGTACACACACACACACACACACGTATGTTTGTTCATAGATGATTGTTGACAATGAATTTCTAAAAACATATATTTTAGATTATTTTAGATGAAGTGACATTCAGATCCTGGTCTTCATAGTAAGAGAACAATCAGAAGTAAGTAACTACATTTTTAATAAATAGATTTTCATTCTCTTATTTATTAATTTATCATTTTTTGAAATGCCCAGGGACAAGTTCATTAACTGCTCAAAACAAACATAATTTTTAATTCAAGCCAAATCATGTCTTTGGAATGTCAATTATCAGTTATTATGGAGGAAGAATAATATGAAATGCCAGTTTTCTAACTTATTTGTTTTGCTTCTGTGATTCTCAGCTTTCTTTGTAAAACATAACATGCATTTTAAGCATAAGTCCAGAAGGCATCCAGTACCACATTTGGATTAAAATCCAAGTTTGCAATGACTTTATCTCTCAACCAGCCCAAAGGGTAGTAGCTGGTGTCTGCCATTGCACATATGCTCTCCCTACTCCTGACTGAGGAAACATGCCCGGAAGCCCTTCCCTGCCTGAGATTGTATTAAAAATCCATACCTGTGCTGGCAGCATGAGTTCACGTTGATTATTGTTCTAGATCTGTGACTTTCCCTTTATCCTCCAAAAGATATAAATGCTTGCTTTCAACAGGCCACATACATAGGAGTGATTATGAAGGCAAGATTTAGTAAGGGTAATATGTGTAGGTCTCTATTTGAGATTGAATTGGAATACACACATTAAACCCTCTTAAAATATGTAGAGTAGAACACAGGAGAGAAATCAAAAGGATAACCGCACACAGCACAGCTGTGGGTGGCACACTTTGTCTATTATGATGCCATCAACGTCACTATTACCGAAACTTCTGGGGGAGGTTTGCCACATCCCATCTTGATGTGTATTTTGGTTCCATGGGATAACAAAAGGGCAGATGAAATGGAAAACAAACCAAGTACCCTCTCAAAAATGGTAAAAGTGGTTAAATGTAATTCAAATGTTATATTTTTTCCTAAAAGTTATTCCTGTAAGGCCTGAAATTAGAAAAGCAGCTGGAAAGTCTGTCAAAATCATGTATTTTACTTGAATTGTGACCTTAACCTAATAATTAAGAGAGATATATTTCATGTAGGCGGCTATAGCCTATTTAATTTTTGAGAGCTATAAATAACAGAAAGGTCAGGTTTTGTTTTTAGCCATAATCTAAAGGCCTATCCACAGATTTTAGTAGCCAGCCTCATTATCCAATTGCTCTTTGACACAGGCTGGCTTCAAATGCGATATGAGCTACAAACTTTGCGTTGCTGAGCCTCTATCTTTCAAAGCAAAGTATCTCCCGTGTCCTTCGTTGTAGCCTGTATGTCAGTCCCTAGAACTTTCAGCAACAATTAACTACATTAATGAGCTTCACTTGTCAAGTTTTTCTTACAGTGTTTAAAAATTCGGATTGTTTTTCTCCTTTGTGTTGGCAGAAAATTATTCTATCATAGGGTAATGCATTTTTATATCATATCGCTATGTGAGCTCTAAAATACCACCTGAAACAATGACCTCTCCATTGTTCATGCAGAAATTTTTATATTAAGCAGGAGATTCAAATATGGAATGTGTGAAAAGTTACTGGACTCTACATCAAAGCAAACTTAAAGCATGTATTCTTTTACCTATGACTTTTTCATTCAAATTCATATTTGTGACCCATGCCTTTATTTTTCTTTGTAGTTGAAGGTCATTATTTCTCATTTATTATATGAATATATCAAAATGTATTTATCTATTCTATTTTTAATGGACATATGGGATGTTTGCAATTTGCTCCTGGTATATGTTGTGGCCCTATGAGTGTTGGTTTACATGCTTTTGTGTGTAAGAATGGAGTTTCAGAAAATGGCAATCTATAATAGTATGTTTTGTGACAACGCGGATGGAACTGGAAATCATTCCTCTAACTGAAACATCACAAGAATGAAGGAACAAACACATGTACTCAGTACCAAACTGGAATTAATCAATTAACATTTCAGTGCACATATAGAAGTAAGCCCCATGAAAAGCAAGCTGGGGGGAGCTAAAAGAGGAAATCGGTAAATTTGCAACTTCTGAGCACAGTGTCCACTTTTTGGGGGTGAAGGGCACACTTTGAAATTTGACTCAAACTGTACAAACGTAAAGTATGCAAACAAAACATGTGTATCCCTAATATTCTGAAATTTAAAAAAAACGAATAACATTTCCATTGGTTGCATACTTAGAAGTACAATTTTTGGATCCCGTAGTATAAATAGATTGTCCAAGAATTTTCCAAAATTGTTGAATAAATTTATACTCCTAGCAGGGTAAGAATGGGATGTTATGTTAGTATTAACAAAATATAACAGTGACCCAGAATATATAGTAACTTATGCACAATACAAGTTTGTTTTTGCACATGTAACTATGTTAGAGAAATAAGTAGGAGAGTGGAATAAAATTTTTTAATGAGATGTCCAGATTGAAGTGTTTCTTATCTTCAATACATGGCTTATAATGTATCCCCGAGTATCTATTATCTAAATTATATATAAAAACAAATAAAAAAAAAGAAAATGAAGCATGAAAGTTGAACAGTATGATTTCAGGTTCAGTGACATAAATATACTTATTATATCAAGGTATATAAAATCTAGGAGGTTTGATAGGAGGGTAAACTGTGGGACCAAACCTATGGACCATATTGTAAGAATACAAGTCAAATATATAGTATAGAACATAAGTGTATTAACACAATAATCAAGTAAATGGGGCAAAAGCTATATTAATTAATTTGATGTAAGCACTCCAAATTGTATCCCATGTTGTATCCCACAGATGCATAAATGTATTCATGATCTATATGTATATGACTTAATAAAAGGAAAAAATAAGTATATGGAGTCTAATATTTTATTGCCTACAGAACTTTCATAGCTTCAGAACTGGGTGGACCATTGTGATCCCAGCCTTACTACTCATTAGCTAGATAAAATTCAGCTTTCAGGTTTTCAGGTTCAAATATAGCAAGCAAATAAGACTTTTTAGGTATTGCTTGAGGATGAAAACATACATATTAGTATGAAAATTGAGATGATTTGTGTGGAGTATTTTTATACACTGTAAAAGAATGTACAGACTTTTAAAAATCCATTCTCATATTATTTGTGGAACCTGGAAAGCATACAAACATTATACACATACAACTATATTAAAAGGTATAGTTCTCATGCTTTTTTTTTTTCCTGACTGCTTTGGTGAGTGTAATTAGAAAGAAATAGGAATATATGTGAATCTGTCAGTAAAAAATGAAATTTTGGGCTGGACATGGTGGCTCATGCCTGTAATCCCAGCACTCTGGGAGGCTGAGGTGGGTGGATTGCCTAAACTCACTAGTTCAACACCAGTCTGAGCTAGGGAGAAACCCCATCTCTAAAATAGCTGGGTGTTATGGTGGGCTCCTGTAGTCTCAGCTACTCAGGAGGCTAAGACAAGAGAATCGCTTGAGTCCAAGAGTTAGAGGTTGCTGTGAGCTATGATGCTATAGTACTCTACAGAGGGCAACAAACTGAGACTCTGTTTCAAAAAAAAAATGAAATTTTGTAATACTAAATTACTAAAAACTTTATTCAGAAATCATCCAATTACTAGATGATTTGATGATTTCTTTTCATCCAATGAGAAGTAAGGAAAATGTAGCAACTGTAAGGTAAATGATCTGCAAGGAGATGTTCTTCCCCACCAGGGCATGTGGAGATGTAACTTAATACCCAGGTCCACAGATTGGGGGAACACGGAAAAAAAATGAGATTTATTCTTCCTGTTTACTTCTCAATTTTAAAATCTAATGAAGTACAATTTTCTCTACTCAAAACCTTGAGTGAAAATCAGTTTTGGATTATGTTGCTAATTACCTCACCAAGAGTGTTTGAATCTCTGTCCGACATGTTTTAATGCTCAAAATAAATGTCATTATATTTATAGTTTAATACTCCCATGAGATCAATTAATGCCTCCCCACCAGACTGACACTTTGAACATTATTATTAACACTGCTGTCCTGAAACCATCAACATTAGCCTGTAGGACAGCCAATTTGTTGATGGTTAATAAAGCACAATGTTCAGCTGCCGCCTGAGGGCAGGATTCAGGGTTGCCATATCAATGTGTAAACACATTTTCATTTCTTTTTTGAACATATTGCACTACTTAAAACAGTTTCATGTTCTCATTTTAACATATAGATCTTAATATTAATATGTGTGTGGCCAAATTGAATACATTATTCACTTATATTTGTGTGTGTCACTCATTACATTTCTTGTATGTGTATAATTTAATCATAAAGAGATTATTGATTAGGAAAAAGCTAACAAATAATAGAGATTGGCCAATTTCAATTACTAAAGCAGAATAAAGTTTATTTAAATTTTATTGACTATTTTGTAGTCACTCTTCAAAGAATTGGTAAGAGAATTCTATAGATGAAATTAGTGTCTTCACTTAATTATCATCAGTTAATCAGGGATTATTGTATTCACGGCTCATCAATAATCACATAGATTTGCATGACTTTGACATCTTGCATATCCTTCTAGGTCTCCATTTTTACTCAACCTCAACTAGAAGTGGAAGTCTATTTCATTTATCTCTGCTGTTTTTCTTTGCATTTAAAGGAAAGAAACACACACACACACACACACATACACACACACACTATTTCATTCTAGTCTGATGCATAATAATTTCCTTGTGCTTTCCCATAATTTCAAATGTCTCAACTAAATTTCTCATTTATAAAAACAAATCTGTTTCAATATTTTATCTGTCTTTCAACAAAAAGATTTTAATATTGAATTGTCATTTATTGTCAGCCCTTTTTATAGATATATAAATCTGGACTCTATTAATAAGGACATCTTTATAATCTTCCAAATATCATTAAAACATATTTATTCTGTTTACCAAACTTTGATTTTCAGCAGAATGTTATGTATATTTTAATAGAAGCTTCAGATAATACATTTTGATGCCAAAGGGTAAATTTTCCCGTTGAGAAATAAGTTGATTACAATAAACAATAATGGCAGCAAATTTTCAGGAGTTTTGAAGACTTTACTTCAGTTGAATACTTAGAATTAATTTAGTTTTAGATTGCACCCCTCAAAAAATTTACATATTCTAACACATACACGCTTTTGAATCAAATTTTGTCTGATCTAAAATGGCAGCATTGATCAAAACCAAAAAGTTACAAAATTCTCTATGGGCTTCAAAATTTAATAAAATCCTATGAATTTTCTATACAGTCTATATTCTGTTATAAAAAGGTATTTTAGCAATTGCTTTATTATCAAATTAATTCTATTATTTGATAGAACAGTAGTGCAAATAACAGTAGTCCAGTCTTTCTACCTGGAACATATTTTTGATGATTGAGGAATACCCATATTCTGATCATGAAGAAAAAAAAACACAAATTAAATATGACTGAACAGAAACATGGAAGAATACTATCTTGAAGCCACTATGCTCCCTTGAAAGTAGGCAATGCCTGTATATGCTTTTCTTGGGAGAAAAATACACACTCCACTTCCTAAATAAATAAATAGCTGACACCTTTCTGAACTGATACAAGTACTTTGAAAAACATGAATGAATAAAACATGTGACTATGGAAAAATCTTGTATTATTTTATTTACTGCAAATTTTGAAATTGTCTTTATGGATCAGTAAGTTACTTAATACTCTTTCACTCCTGAATCTACATTGTAAATTAAAATTATGTCAGTTTTAAAGAATAACCAATTTAAAATTATGGTCTACATTTACACGTTGATTTTAGGTAATAGTAAGATCTGTCTTTACCTGTCTTAGTTAAAGGCTTAGAACCTTGTGGTCCTTTATCTCTGATTATGTGGAATAAACTGGTCTTCTCATGAGTGTAGAATATCTAGGTTATACTTAATGCATTTTACTTATTGAAAAAAAAAGTCTCTTAATAATATAACCTCAAATATTTGGGTTTTGAAAAAAGAGAACATTACAAAAGGACTTTTGGATTTATTTTCAACATGTGCAGAGCTCAGAAGTTGTCATTTGTGACCTTACTATAATAAAAACAAATACAAACTGAAAATCCATGACTCAGGTTTTCTTGAATTTGACCTCTAGAAACCCCGTTGGCTCTAACCACAGAGAACTGATAAGAGACCCTTGAAGGCTCTGGCAGAGGAAGAGGAAGAGTCATCATGGTGAAATACAGCAAGAGCTTTATTAATAGTGAAACCTATAGTTTAGGGAAAAAGACATTACCAAGGTCTTATCACACATGAGAGAAGGGCATACTCCATTTAACATCCTTGTCTCACAAGGGGGGAGGGGGTGAAAAATATACTGGTGGGAAAATACTCCTAAAGGTCATGACCTAAGAACATAGGTCCACTGAAAGATTGAGATTCCATCCAAACATAGAAAAATTTTCCCTTCACATCATAAAACGTAGACCAATGGGTTTCTGGTATAATAAGGGATTATTAGAGCTTAAAGAGCCACAACTAGAAACTCTTTGAGGATGAGTACGTAGGGAAAACCTAAGTCAAGGGAGGAGATACAAACATGCATGCTAGAGGAATCTGAAGCCTCTGGAACCTTGCACCATAGCAAATATTTACAGGTAGTCCCAGCTACATTAGCAGTATACATGCTCACACTAAAGATCTATTTATGTCAATGTCTGCTACAAACACGTCTGGCATTCAACAAGAGCAAAATTACAAGCAAAAGGTAAGGAAAAGAAAAACAGTCTGAAGAAAGAAGGTGATCATCAAAAAAGACTAAGTTATGAGGTTGATTTTAGAATTATAGATCAAGAAGTCCATTTATTAATTTGTTTATTTATTTAGATAGTTTCACTCTGTTGCTCTTGGTAGAGTATCATGCTATCATAGCTCACAGAAACCTCATGCTTTTAGGCTGAAGAGATCCTCTTGCCCTAGTGCCCTGAGGAGTCAGGAGCATAGGTACTCCCCACAAGGCCTGGCTAGTTTTTCTGTTTTTAGTAGAGATGGGGTCTCCCTCTTGCTCAGGCTGGTTTCGAACTCCTGAGCTCAGGCAATCCACCTGCCTTGGCCTCCCAGAGTGCTAGGACTGCAGGCATGAGTCACAGTTCCTGGCCATAGTCATGACGTTTATAAAAACTATAATTCGAATGTTGAGAATTATAATCAAAATATTAAAATGTGGCAAAAAGTAGACAATATGCCAAAGTAGATGATTAATGTAGGCAGAGAGATGAAAACTCTGAGAACCAAAACAAAATGTGTGGAGTCAAAAGAACTGCAACAGAAATAAAGATTACTATTGATGTGTTCATTGGTGGACTGGACACAAATAGGGAAAGAACCAATGAAATTAAAGGTAGGTTAAAAAATAAAATTAAAATTCTAAGAGAAAAAATTAAAAAAATTAAAAAATAGAAAATAACATCAAGAAACTGTGGAACTGTTTTGTCAAAGATTAGTTGGTGGTGGGTATATATCGTATATACTCGAGTATAAGCCAAGTTTTTGTGCCGAAAATTCGTGCCGAAAAACCCAATCTCTGCTTATACTCGGGTCATACAGGTTATTTGGTTCAGTGCGCTTAGCTTAACAGGTAATCAAGCTAAATCACAAAGGTTAAAATCCTTCAAAACTGGATTCCTCCTCCTCATCATCTGTATGTCCAAACAGAGCTTCAGCTGTATCTGATGTGAGGGTATCAGCATTTAACCTGATTCCTCAATTATTGTAATCGTTTTGGGTATATATTTTTATTTTTGAAATTTACCAGTGGCTGCTGCATTTTCCACCTTGGCTTATTCTCGAGTCACTAAGTTTTCCCAGTTTTTAGGGTAAAATTAAGGGGGTTGGCTTATACTCAGGTCGGCTTATACTCGAGTATATATGGCACTACACATTTGCTTTCCTTTTCTGTGATGACAAGTAAATGTCACTGGAATGTGACCTTACAGATAGTTTTGAAACAAGTAACTATACTGAATTGATGCATTCAAGGTAAACGTGACTTTTGACAATCAGCAAAGTCATTTTGGGAAATATGTTTACAGTAGGCAGGGATCATTTTCAAAACTGGATTGAAAATTTCCTACAATTATTTCATGATACTGCTCCAGTTTGTCACCTGTACAAAAAAAAAAAAAAAGCCATCTACATACATGTGAAAAACTTGGAGATAATTTTCCACTGCTTAAAATGCCTCTGCTTAGCTTAAGATCAGTGTATTTTACTGGGTAAGTCAGAGGTGTCCAACCTGCAGTCCATGGGCCACATGTTGATTTTGTGAGGTTTTTTCCTTATCTGTGGCATTCGATATCATAAAGAATATGCACAGACCTTTTTTTTTTTCTTTGCTAACCAGCTTTCGTTAGTGTTTGTACATCTACTGTGACACCTACGCCTTTTCCTCTCCAACATCTTTAGTACTCCTTGGAGGCTTCACCCTTTTTATTCAAGCCAACCTTTCTTCATCCTGCCTTGAAATCCAATAAGAGCATTCTCACCTGACCCTGTAACCTCCTCTAGCTGAGAGTCTAATTCTTTCCTTTTGTTCTTCCAATGTGTGGCAGAGAAAAAAATAAAAAAGATTGGACACCCCTGAAAGTTATCGCTTAACAAAAAAGAATTTTTTTTAAACCAAGAATCTCAGCGGATTTAAACCCATGTGATAAAAATAGAGAAACTTTACAATTAGTTTGTGAGATTCAAATGATTGACGTGAGGGAGATGGAAAGTTTCTAACTGAATTTCAATAACAAGTCTTGCATAACTGATGGATGGTAATGAAAAAATGAGTGTCCCGATGTGGTAAGTGAAGCAAGTGATATACTCCTCCTAGTCAGATCTATGTGCCTTAATGAAGTATCTCTTTCAGCAGGGACAGACATAAAATCAAGTATCAAAATAAGCTGAAATTAGAAACAGACCTTTGATTTGCTGTAATACACAACGTTAAATCAAGATTTTCAAAAATAGCGATGCATATTGTCACTTTGCTGGCACTAAAAAATTACTACTAATATAGAACAATTGATGTATTTTGAACACAAAAGAATTGTTTATCCTAAGTAATGTTTATCATTCCCATGACATTTACTTGTTATCACAGAAAAGGAAAGCAAATGTTAGTATTTATGTTTTCGGAAGGAAAATTTTTAAAATAGTTTATACCATCCTTTTAAAATATCAACATTTGCACAATTTTATACTGTAGATAATAATGGTACATGTGATTTATAAATAAGTGAACATACTTGTATCCAGAGTAAACCCTCAAAAATAGTTTAGCATGATCAGAAGTTTTAAGACCACTCACCTAAAAAGATGCCTATTTTTCTTACCCTGAAGGACTCCCACCTATGTCTCTTCCTTTCCAAACATCTTTCATAACCCTTGGTGCCTCATCCCTCCACACACCACACCTTCACCCTGCCCAGAAATCAGACAAGAACACCCTCATTGATCCTGTAACCTCCTCTACTTTAGATCCTACTTCTTTCCTTTCTATTGCCAAATTTCTATACCAACTGGCCATCAATGGTACCGATGTTACTTAGATAATGATACCTCCATCGCTGTTGTGTCCTCGCCACCACTCCCAACACGTGGATGCATCCGCCTTCATTCTGCTCGTGGAGGCAGGAGAGGTGGCCTAAAAAGCTGATCCTCCCCAACAGGCAGAAAGCTTCAGGGGGCCTTATATAGTAGCCAGAACAACAGTGGCTCCAAATTAAACACTAATGACAATTACTTAGGAACACAAGGTACCTGGCGGCTTAATCATAGTTATTCAAAACAATCGGGAACCTCGTGGCCGTCAGGTGAGAAAGCCTAATCGAACTCATCCTCCCCACATTGCCATTCTGCATTAGTGTGGGGGATCCAGTTCCTTGCCAGATATAGCTGACGGTTACCAGAGTGAGGGATGTGTGTCACTTCTCTCAAGATGATTATGCCCGGTGGCTCTGTTGCTTAAACTCACCATCCTGACCCCTTTGCCCAGGTGTGGACACAACCCCGTTCCTTATTTCTCATGACCCTAATAGAACAAGTTCATTGCAAGGAATTATCACATAAGAAAAGAAAAATTAAATACGACATCAGTAACAAATCTGATGCTACAAATCCTAAAGTTCACAGGCTGTGCCCTTTTGTGGGGGGGCAGGGATGGAAAGGGAAATGGACTCCAGGCATCCAATATTGACCATCTACCTCCTTAGTCTTAGGCCAGCCACTGAGTTGCAGAGGGTCCACCATTTAATCAGATTAAAGACCCTTCCGTCATGTTCTCTCTCTCCTGAGTTCCAATGCCCCATATTTAGTGCCATGCAAAGGAAGCTAAACTTCTAAAAAGTCTCATACAATCTCGGCCCCCAAGGAAGACCAGGCTTTTACCTTAATAAAATAGCTTAATTCAATGGTCTTCAACCCTGGCTACACATTAGAGTCACCTAGGGAGCTTTTAACAAATTCCAGTGATTGAACTGCACCTGTGGAGATTCTGATTCGCATGTCTTGAGCTGGTGATATTTTTAAAGTTCCCCATATAAGTTTAACAGGCGGCCAGACCCAAGAAGTCACAGCTTTTTTGCTCATTGTTTCACCTTCTCATTTCCAGCATAAGAGTGTGCATTCTTTTGTATAGCTGCAAACCTCATCACTCCTTTCTCTCACAAGAAGTGAATCCCAATTTATGACCTTTAAGAAAACAAATTACAAGCAGAAGCTTTGAGATTATTTATTTCCATTAAAGGTTGCAAAATCCCCAAGTCAAATTGCTTTCAGGCTGGCCTCAAGACAAAGTATTTTTTCTACTTGGGGACCTTTTTCTAACCAATGGGAAGGCCAGTCCCTATATGGGTCAAGTAGCAACTTGAGTCTCATCTCTCTTTTCTAGAACAAACAGAGAGAGATTTTTTTTTTTTTCTTTTTGTGGAGGAAGGGCTTTATTTCAGCTGGCAGAGCCACGGTGGACTAGAGTCCAAAAATGTCCGAGCTCCCTGACTGGCTCTGTCTTTTCCCTTTTATCTCCAGCCAAGGGTTTTTTGCCCATGGGTACCCTTCTCATTAGTCAGTTGAATCAAGCCGGAAAAGGTGGGCACAGGCTTTTACAGAAGGAAGCAAGTGTTAGTTTCAAGGTCTCAGGAAGTTAAGGTTTTACGAACTCGTAAGAGCTGAGTCACCATGAGGAGGACTTTGCAGTAGTGCCCTTGGGCTCCTGTAGGAAGACTTTTGTTTTTTTAGACTTTATTTTTTCTGGGTATCCTCTATCATTCCCCCCTTAAAGACCCAATATAAGATTTTTATTTTATTTTATTTTATTACTTCCCAATTTGTTGCAGTGAACATTGCCATCTCTCTCTCTCTTTTTTTTTTCTTTAAAACTTTTTCCTAAGTTTAGAATGATGCTTAATAAGCAAAATATCTCTCCTCATCTCTTCTTCTTGCTCAACTTAGTTTAGGCTCTTCCCAAGGCTTAGTAATTGGTTCTCAGCTTTGCTTATTGCTACACACTGCCTCGAGTAGTAGGTAAGTCATGACAATATCTTTAGTAATTTCATCCATCCTTAATTCCAGATATCATGGTCAGTGAGGGGAATACAATGGAGAGTTTTAATCAGCATGGCCTCACCCTCCAGGGCTTATACTCTAATGGGAGGAAACCAGTTTATTCCAGAAAAAGGCAAATATGTAAATGCAAATTGCTTTAAGGAATGGAACAGATTTCTTTCAGAGTATATAACAAAGGGATGTGTCTGTTTTGGGAGATGAGGGAAGCTTTGACATTTGAGCGGGGATCTGAAGGAAGAGTAAGTGAAATCAGCAGGTGCAATGGCTTTGGACCTCCCCAGTTGGTCTGTGAGCTTGAGTCCTGTCTCAAGCTTTTGCTGTACCTATCCTTCAGTGTCAAGCTTCAGAAC
>CAUYPK010078953.1:0-16461 GCA_963574355.1 Loris lydekkerianus | reverse complement strand
GCAGAATACAAATGTCTACATACAATAACTAAGAAAATGCCATGAAGGCTACGTTGAACAGTTTGATGAGAATATTTCAGATTGTATATGAAACCAGCACATTGTACCCTTTGATTGCACTAATGTACACAGCTATGATTTATCAATAAAAAAAATAAGAAAGGGATCACATGTGTATTTTATTCCAATGATAATTTCTGAATATAAAAATAATATATGTTTTTTGTGAAAAATGTAAAAAGAGCACAAAGGACAAAACCTTAAAAATTACCCATAATCTCACTGCTCGCCCCTTTCATGTTTGGGTATTTTCTCAGATTTTATGCGTGTGCATTACCATATATTCTCCTTTTTAATGTTCTCTTTCTTGATCAAGTTTTGAGCAGGCTGTTTAATGTTTTTCTTCTTAATTTGGGGCCCAGCTGAATGTAGTTCTCTCATGAGATTAGGTTATAAAAGGCAGAGGAGGAAGGGTACAGCCATGGAAAGAACAGAGGCTGGTGAAGAATCAGAAGACTAGGCAAGCAGAAATATTTCCAGGGTTCAAGTGATCTCCTAAAATGAAACACAGCATCTATTACTCACAAACCCAGGATGACCAGGGCTCTGACAGCACTAAGACAATGTGTTCTATGTGCAAGGCCCGATTGCTTCACTCACTGTTAATTCATCCCTCTTGGTAGTGCTGGTAATAAAACAGTGAGTAACAGAAACATGAACTGTGACCCTTTTTATCTTTGCATAATCTAATGGGGTTTTCCTTTTTTGTACCACAGAAAGCAATGACTAAATCTCATCGCCTTGTGATCTGCTTGAATTTTGAGATTTTTTTTCTTTTATAATGATGTAAAACTTACCATGGATTTTTTTTTTTTTTTTCCCAAATCAATTCTTCTTGATGTATTCAAAACTTAAGAGAAGGGCTATTATGTACTTTCTTTTTGAAAAATTGTTCAGATTCAGAATGTTTCGGGAGGGAGAATATGAATGTCTTTCCTCAGGGGCTGAGATGGATCGTGTCAGCCCTGGGGTTTTTCCCTTTCCTATGTGTGCCCACCCCTTCACGTTGGCTCTGACACAGAGCTGTTTCTGACTGAATGCAGAAAAGATGGAAAACGTGGCATTCTTCACATAACTCCTCTCCTTTGAGTAGAGTAAATTTTAAAATTATGACATGTATCCACCCTGGACCACAGTTTTTCCTCCACTTTGACCCTATGCCCCATTCTGCTCATCAGCCTTGGGATCTGAGCGCCCAGGTGACAACAGTGTTGTAGCAGCCTTCTTGTTCTCTTTTCTCACTTTCCTCACTTTTAATCACAGAACAGAGTTTCCACGTGGGTCCTTTCTTTTTATCTCTGATCATTGTTTAGCCCTGTAGAGCCCCTGATTGCACACTGCCTGCTGGGATAGGGCCCTGAGCTTTGCCCCATATTTATTGGGTAATGTTTTCTTCCCTCACCTCTCATCCCTTGTAGTGAAACCTCTTGTGGGCTAAAGAGATCCAAGTGTGTATTTGCATTCGACAAAACCAAACGGTTCTTCCTTTTGATCAATTAATAGGAAAACTCTGGGTCACTGAAAATAAATGTATGCTATAAATGCTGTGCCAGACAGAGATTAAGATCATGACACAATGAGAAAATAATCTTTGTGCCTGTAGAAATAATTTGAATTTGTGAGGGTAGGGGTGGTCAAAAGCTTCTCAAGTAAAATTCCTTAAAATGTGAAGCCTCTAGAAATTAGTGTTGAGAATAAACTTCAGATCTCTTTGGGATTGTCCGAGATGCCCTGTGCTTGTTTGTGCTATTTGTATTTCCTTTCTTCTATGTGGTTTCTTGCATCATTGTGCTATTTTAGTTCTTACTTAGCCATACTCCCTGTTGAGATGCTAAAATATCCTGAAAGTGACAGTACTGATTTTTGGGGTTTTTTTGCATGCCCAGGAGGTGGAGAGCCCAGGGTTGATTTGTAATGACACTTTACTGTAGAGTAAATTTTTAGCTGTAATGATATTTTGGGCTGCTTGATCCCACCAGATTTGGAAAAGTTTGAATTACCTTAAATAACTAGAACACAGTCACTCCTATGTTCCCCCTGAGACATGCTCACTGAAGCAAGGAAATTAATTCAGATATGCATCCAAGCTTCATTGAATTTTAATCTAAGGGTTTATAGAATTATTTACTGATATTTTGGAAATGAAAGTTATTCCAGGAGGACAATCTGATTGTGGTTGGCAACAAGAGTAACTCCACAGTTTAATGTTTAGGAACCTTCTGTCATGTTTAAAGAAACTATAGCAGATTAGCAATGACTGCATTTTCTTGGATACCCTTCTCATCAAGAAGTGGAATCTATTAATAATTACCTGTAATCTCACTGCTTGAACCACAGGCCAGCTTGTGACTACCTCCACCTATAGAACACAGTGAAATGATGTTCCAGTTCTCGCATAGCTTTTAAGTGACCTGAAGGTTTTGCTTCTTCATCTTGGAGCCCTCAACTGCAATCTAAGTCTGAATTACCCGCCCTAAAAAAAGGCAGTGGAGAGAGGCTCAGACACAGCACGCAGAAGGAGAAAAGTCCAGCTGAGCTTAGCCTTTCAGCTGTTCCTGCCAAGGCACAGGTGAGTGAGTTGCAATTCAGCTTGGAAATAAATCGTCCAGCCACACATACCCCAGCTGATGGCATATAGTTTAGAGATAAACCACCCAGCTAAGCCTTTCCCAAATTCCGGACCCATAAAATTGAGAGCAAAAGTAAATAGGTGCTTCAAGCCAGTACATTTTGGACAGTAATAGGTAAAGGAAAATGAAAACTTCTGTTTTAATTCAAGCTTGTACTTTTTAGATGTGAAGTTTTATTTATTTACCCACCTATCCACCTATCTATCCACTAAACATTTACTGACAGTTCATTATATTCCAGATAACACTGGGCTAATCTCAAAAGGAAGACGTAATAGAATTTTAGCTTTGCGCTGATTTTGCTTCAAATTATTGAGGAAATGATTCTTCTTTTTCTATATTTTTTCTTCGTTTATTTCAAATACATTCAGCATCTACCATATTCCATGAAAGGTATAAAATTTCAAAGAAGTAGTGAGGTCTAAGACAATGTTGTCTATATCCTCATGAGGCTTATTTACAATAGGGAAATGCAAAAGGAAAGTTTTTCTTCTTCCAATCTGTAAAATAGGACAATAACCCTTACTTCACAGGATTTTTTTTTCTGAACATTAAATGATATAATGAGTGTGAAATCTTTTTGTAAATAGTTACTCTTTACAAAAGTAAAATATTATTGAGTCTTGATGATAGTAGCAGCAGCAGAAAAGCTTCGAGATAAAGCAGGTGTCTAATACTCTCTGTGAAGATACAATATGTATATATCATAAGGCACTATCTATAGCAGAAGTTACTAATCTAGTTTCGCTTTTGGACTCCTTATTGGAGTTTACATGTAATGTACCCAAAGAACCTTTGGATTTTTCTACAAGAAGTTTGTGTGTGTGTGTGTATATATGTGTATGCAGATTTATTGGATTAGAGATCCAATGCTTTCATGAGATTTTTCAAAGGTGTTAGTGATTCTGAATGGTAAAGAATCATTGGTCTACAGAAAAAAAAGCAACTGCAATATATTAAATACCTTCTAGGAAAAAAATATTAAAAATAAATACCTTCTAGGAGCCAAATATTTTATTTGGTATTTTCACCCAGGCTAATCAACTTTACGTCTCCACTTTACAGAAGAGAAAACAAGGCTCAAATTTAGAAAATGACAGGCTTGGGATTCCAATACAGCTGTTTGTAACCCCAAAGGTCTTTCTGTTATACTAGGTGTATCAGTCAGGGTTCATAGTTGCAAGCTTTAGTAACCAGTTATGCTGCTTTAAACAAAAAGGAAATGCATGCAAGATACTGCAGCTCACAAAACTCCCAGGAAGAGTGGAGAACCAAAATCACGTCCCAGACTCCCACACTGTCTGAGAAATGGGTATGTTAGCTGACATTGCCAACATCACTCACAGGTTAAGTGAAAAGGAAAGGAAAGTTAATTTGAAAAATGCACTGTATAGATAGATAGATAGATAGATAGATAGATAGATAGATAGATAGATAGATAGATAGATAGATATGAATGTATTTGACAGAGTAAATAAGAAAATACAAGTAGCTTATAGTTCTTGTTCCTGCTTTAGGGCACAAACCTTAGCAGGTGTTTCTGATGACACTGCTCCACTGCTCATTCAGTTGCCTTTGCCTTTAGCCAATGACTCAATTTACGCTGCTGAGGTGCACCAAGATCCTTCATTTCTGGGAGACTGAACCCCTTGATTGTTGTGGGTTATGGGTTAGGACAGAGTTCCATAAAATGTCATTACTGTTACAGTAACATGAGGTAGCTCAGGAGATCCCTTGACTTATTTATTTGCTTCTCTTTCTAGACTCCCACCCGCCCCTGTAATGTTAGCTGAATGGTCACATCAGTGGCTTCAGGCAGCCTTGTGAGCCTGCGAGCCTGTTAGTGTTGGTCAATGTAATGAAAAACCTGGATGACCATTTGACAGGCTCAGCTTCCTGTGGAGAAGGACTGTTTCAGGGGACCCTGGTAGAAGTATTTCACCATAATCATAACCAAGGGGAAAGAAAGCACATGTTTTGTGAGTGAGCCCTTTGGAGTAATGAGGAGAAGCATCTTTTTCATTTCGACTCTTCAATTCCAGTACCTGTAGCTTCAAACTGAGAAAAACATTCCATTTGGATTACTGGTCCAATAGCAGTTACTACATTCAGAAGGGCAGCAGCCCCACCTCACAAGGTGTTTTCTCCCTGCTGATTCTATAATTAGACTGCAATGACCCATTCCACTATTCTATAAGATTTTTTGAGTGATGTGATATGTAAAAAAGGGCACTGAAACTCAGGGACAACCACATCTTGCTTTCTATACATAAAGTAAGAAACAATGTTATATAAAATACTGTAATAGTGTGTGAAACATTAAATAATATTGCATGGTGGTGATGTTTGCAGATATCAGGAGGGTAGGAAATGCAAATCCAAATCTAGAAGGCATAGCTATTTCAGAAAGGAAAAATCTGTATGTAACCCAGTGACTTACTGGTATGTAGGGATATGATGTCATATCAGGGAATCAGGTTTTCTCCTAATCTAGGATCCAGGCTAAACTTCATGAGAGAACATATGCATTGTTGAGCTCAGGCATAGCCTCATTCCCGCTCCTGTGAGTACTTTATTATTGAGTACTTTGAGTAACCATTTGAGAAAGCAGGATAGTCAACATCCACAAAGTAGCTTGTCTTATCCATTTGCATACAAAAATGCACTGATTCTATAGTGGGGCTTTTTGAATAATGTGCATGTGAAACACAAATATTATAGTTTGAGCCTATTCTGAAAAGTTCATTCATTCACCTCTTCGTTAAATCACTTTGTATAGTTCTCTAATCTTGCTCCTTAGAAGGTGTTGACCACCTGATCAACTACTAACCACTGCCCATGACACAGTATAGATCCTTCCATTGTGCCATTCCCCATCAGAATGAACAAGATGTCCCTTTTCTTCTACAACCTATGGAGAAAATTTCCCTACTCTACTCCTTTGGTGAGCCATGGAACAACACTTATGAATTCTGCCAGTATATTTTATATGCCATAGCTTCTGTAAATCAGGACTAACTTTTCTCCTACTCAATCAGAAAGCTCGTCATAGAGAAAAACATCCCTCCCTCTTCCTGCCACCTTTCATAAAAGAAATACAGCTGGTTATAGTTACCAGGTTACAAGGGCAGAATAAATTTGCTCTAATAGAGAGACCACACTCAGAAGAACAATAGGAGACAGACTCAATAGCTGATAAACTTTTGTTTATCCACTATCAGTCTTTAAGTACCATCTCTCATCTGTGTCTGCCAATCACTAGAGTTAGACGAGATTATGATAAAAATCTCTATTCCTGCATATTTGATAATAGTGCTAATCTGTATGATTCCTTCAGGGATGTGGTATTATTTTATATTTACTTTTGTTGGTGGAGTATGTTTCTACCCGGCCTTTCTACCATATATTTTTTGTGAGGATTCTGGTAGCTTATATGTGTCGATTCTAACTACATAATCAAGAACCAGGAAAATAAACACAAGACACCTTCTGAATCTCTCTCCGTTGATCCAAATTCTATTAATATCCTGACCCTCATTAGCTTCCACTAATGCAGTGGACTCTGGCACCCAAGAATTAGAGTTAACTCAGATCCAATGTTAGTTCCTGAACAGTGTGGGTGGTTTTTTTTTTTTTTTTTTTTTTGCTTTTGTCATTGCACTTTTAATGGTCACAGGCTCTTGGGAAGGTATGAGAAGAAGATCCATTCTTTAGGTCACAATTTAGATTTTGTTGTAGCGTCCTTTATTGAAAGTATATACCGTCTTCTTCATTTAGGGGTTATGAAGAAGTAAACTGATAATTAGATGAGGGGATCTTATTCTACTATATTGTCCTAAGTCAGTCCTCTTATTGATGGACTTGGAGTTGTTTAGGTTATATCAGTCAAACAGAACTTGTTTATTTCTATTTCAGAGCCAGGAACCTCTGATCAATTAGCCAATACCAAAGATTCCTGTAAGTATAAATCATTTCAATTAATCTTCAGCCTTTTTATCATTAGGGTGACCACATAAAAAATGCTTCTGATTTTTAATGGCCAATTGACATTTGCCACCTTCAGAATCCTGGAATTAAGGAGCCCATTCCTATTGAAGTGTCTCCCAGCAACATCTCTCGGCTACAGAAAACAGCTGCAAAAAGAATTTTCAACAGTACTGTATGCTTCTATTCAGTATGTTTTTAAATGGTCTCATTAATAGGAGCTCTGAGGGCTCTTGGGAGACATATTTGGGGTCTTGTGGATGAATCACATAGAAAATATCCCTTTCAATATTTTGGTCCCTCTGCTTTTGCATTAGTTCCTCTATGCAATACCAGGAATTTAAGGCATCTCAAATTCATTTAGCATGGACCACTGAGAAGTTCATGTGTCAGTCTACTCACCAAACCAGTAATTAGAACCTCTCTTGGTTGATGGAATTAACACATTTAACCTAGAGTGTTTGATAAATGCACCTCTATCAATATATTCAGACAAAAGAATCATGTCCTATCCTCCTCCTTCCAGTATTCCTGTATTTTCACCAACATAAACTAGACAAGTGTGGAAACTGTCTTGTTGTATAAGCTCTCTTCTCCCAAGTTTTATTTTGTAATTTCCTCAATAACTTTGCAAAGTGAGGAAATAGAGGCTTTTAGCTGGCACTTGACTTTATCCAAAGCTCACATTGCTAAGAGGTATGTGTGACTCCCCCACTCCTAGACTTCTTATCTATTGATGTCCTGTGGGGATCAACCACTTCAGCCACCACAGAGTTGAGGCAATAGGGCCCTCAGCCAGACTCCCCTTCTTAGGTGCTGTAAGGGGGAGATGCCCAAGGCTGGACATTGTCAACAGTTGCCGTGAGCTTGGCAAGTGTTGTGTCCAATCATGGTAACATTATCTGACAACAATGAAGTGAGTTGGTGGCTGGTGGCATACCATGGATTTGTAGGCAGACCTATATGTCCTTTTTAGGTAACAGTTTTTGTGAATATATGTGTCAATTGTGCTAGAGTTCTAGAGTAATATGTTTGGCAGGATATAGAAACTTTGGAAAGCTCTAATTTAGAACCTACTACAACTGGTAGGAGCTCACCCTGTAGGAGCAGAAGAATGTCACCACACCCTGTGCATCTTTTATGGGGTAGTGGAGCAACTTTCAAGGATGTAACCAATGAGACTCTTCTAGTCCAGTGTTCTGTGGTAGCCCTTGCAGAAAATACATCCTCTGGCCTTATGGGCATATATTGGAACTGGTATAGATTTATGTATCAGATTGTTCATTTTTGCGAAGCCTCATCTTCAGTCTTCTGTAGCATTCTGTAGGATTTAGTAGTAGGGGCAGAAATGGACAAATGATCATATTTATCTTTTCTTTGTTCTTCAACATAAAACTATAAAACTGTCACGTATTGAATATTTTCTATGTGCCACAGGGCTGTGATATGCAATTTATATAATTATGCCTTTTAACCTCTGTTATAACTCTGTGAGATAGTTATTCTATTCACATAACTGGGAATTAGATAAACAAAATATTTTTCCAGGCTGGGTGCAGTGGCTCATGCATGTAATCCTAGCACTCTGGGAGGCCAAAGCAGACAGAGATCAGGAGTTCAAAATCACCATGACCAAGGGCCAGACCCCAGCTCTACTAAAAATAGAAAATCTAGCTGGGCATTGTGGTTGGTGCCTATAGTCCCAGTTACTTGAGAAGCTGAGGCAAGGAGGGTCTCTTGAGCCCAGGAGTTTGAGGTTGCTGTGAATGATGATGTCACAGCACTCTACCTAGGGTGACAGACTGACAAACAAAACCAAACCAAAACACAAGCATTTTCCTAATGCTGTATAGCTACCCTAGTAACTTCAGAAGGATTTGAACCCAGTCTTCTTTTCCCCTCAAATCTGGATATTTAACACCACCTGCTTAGAGTCATTATTCTGCATGTCATTCAAGTTCAAATAGCAGGAAGGCTCACAGTGTGATGTGTTCCCTTCACAGAACTGCTGTTCCTCACCTTTCTATGGCCTTGGAGCAGAAATGTGTGTCACCAAGTGGAAATCTGGACTATTGTTTCACTTGGGTCCACCAAGTGATTGCCTCTACCACTTCCCTGATGCTATTAAAAATAACACATAGGTTCCATGTCTCCAGAGGGTTTTCCCATCCATCTGTATGGCCATATGTAGCTAGAAAAATATATTTATCCTTTTTATACCTCTCCAGTGTATTGTAGGAAATTTGGAGGGATATTGTTAAGGAAAGAAAGAATATCTTTTGGTAGAGTGAAAGGTCAAGTGGATTATTCAAAAATTTGTCTTTTTATGTAGCCTCTTCATATATTCTCCCTAGGATTGTGAACTTTTTAGTTAAGCTGACCTGTCTGTAAACCTCCTTCCATGCTCCAGTGTTATCGAGATGCTCCTGTCTTCATTTTCAATCTTTTCCTTTTCTGTCTTGTTCTTTACTTAGGGGCTCTTCATCCCTAACTTTTTTCCTGCTGTGTCCTTACATCCTTACTCCAGGGACAAAAGAAATATCTTCCAGATATTTTGGCATTCCTTATGTAAAATGGTAATTAAATATGTAAGTTGATTTTACTAAAGTGCTTAATATACTTTTATAAAGTGACTGTGTGTTACTTCACATGTAACTATGTGTTAGATATTGAACTAAACCCCTCAATCTTCATAAAATTCTAGAAAGTGGCATTTTTCAATCTCAATTCTATAGATGAAGGTGAGATGATGCTTCACTGGAGTTAAATAACCTACCTAACGTTCCACAGGCAAGAAATGACATCCAGGAAAAGATAGAGCCAGGACCAGAAGCTGTGTCTCTCTAGAGTCTACACATTGTTCATAGTGCCATATTGCCTTTTAATTTCAGGGCCAGTAAAATAAAGTTGTAGCAATTTCTTATATATTATCTTTCCATCACTGTTGAAATGCTATCTTCTTTTGTTATCAAGTTGCTCCTCTGATCAATTTTAGGAGTTGGGAAATTGTGCAGGTTGAAAGATCCCTTAAATTAATGTTACCCTATAAAGAGAAAGCTCTTTAAAGCTGTTGGAATCTGGCTGAAAAAACAATTTCTATCTATGCTCATGTTAGGAAAGCTTAACCTAGAATAGCTCTTTGACTGAAATCATTGAACTCCTTTTTCTTTTCCCCTAAACAGAATCAGTTGGAAATAAGTGTATGTTTATCCTTTGTCATATATGGTTTGTGTCCGTGACAGTTTTATGTGTTAGGTGTTTACATACCCTAATGTGTGTATAGATAAATGTCCTGTGGCTTCTGTTGGTATGAATTTCAATATACTATGATTGGTCACTGGCATGGTGAACATTGGTGAAATTCTCTCTGGCACTGTAAGGTCCATTTATTTAATATTTCTTTGAAGTGTTTTCTAGTAGGTCTCAGAGATAGCAAATTTATTTTCCCATAATAACAAATGTTTAAATAAAGACACTTAATTATTTTGTGATATTAATAACATTTACCAACTAGAGGTTTCTCCCTCGTTGAACTGTGAGCTTTGGAATTTGAGATTGGCTTGGCGCCTGTGGCTCAAGTGGCTTAGGCGCCAGGCACATAACCTGAGCTGGCAGGTTTGAATCCAGCCTAGGCCCACCAAACAACAATGATGGCTGCAACCAAAAAATAGCCAGGTGTGTGGCGGGCGCCTGTAGTCCCAGCTACTTGGGAGGCTGAGGCAGGAGAATCGGTTGAACCCAGGAGTTGGAGGTTTCTGTAAGCTCTTATACCATAGCACTCTACCCAGGGTAACAGCTTGAGGCTCTGTCTCAAAAAATAAAAAAGGAAAGAAAGAAATTTGAGATTATATTTCTGTGTCCATGGGGCCAATCCTGGAACTGGATGATCTGCATGATAATACTTAGTTTTTGGTTTCTTTTAACATTCTTAAGAGGAAGGAAACACATGTATATTACAATTAACTGGACACTAACTTTCCCCCCAGTGATAACCTTCTGTGGCTTAGTTTGGAAATGAGTTGTCATTGATTCAACCAATAAATATTGGAATATCTACTACATGTTGGAAACTGTGATGGACATATGCTCCCAGCTCTCAAAAATGTTCAAAGTCTAGTCGGGAGAAATAGATAAAAAAATAAGATACACATTATATGGAGATGTGTTTACAACACTTGGAGACTCAGAGGAGTGAGGGGTTAAGTCTTTGAATGGAGAGGATTGTCTTGGTAGACAAAGGGAAACAGGTTTCCTGGTTTGGAGGTGCGGCAGGCTTGAGTGTAGGAGGATCAAAAAGTACTTGGATAAATTGGCAAAGTTCACAGTAACATGCTTTTGGAATAGAATGGAAAGGAAAGTGGGAAAGGAGATAGGTTTGGGCCAGATAGGATTACTAAAGGTTTTGTGTACTGAGGTCAGAAATTTAGAATTAATATAATAGACAAAGGGGCTAGCCTGAAGAGGTTCAAGAGGTCAGGTGAGAAAGATAATTTTCCCTTTTCTTTTAAGGATGAGGGTTGGGCCAGATGCAGTGGCTTATGCCTGAGCTAGGCACTCTGGGAGGCTAAGGTGGGTGCATTGCTTGAGCAAGAACAGGATCCTGTCTCTAAAACAAATGCAAACAAACAAACCAGGCATTGGGTCAGGTGTCTGTCGACCTAGCTACATCTGTAGTCCCAGCTACTTGGGAGGATAAGGCAAGAGGATCACTTGAGCTTAGAAGTTTGAGGTTGTTGTGAACTATGACACCATGGCACTCTACCTAGGGTGAAAAAGTGAACTCTGTCTCAAAGAAACAAAAAGAATGAGGGTAGGTAATAGCAAGGAGATATTTATTAATAATTCTGTGGTCAATCAGGAAGGGCAGAAGGCGAGTCAAGGTGTGTCATTAAATAATACGAAGAGACAACTGGTTCTACTTATCTCCTCCTCATTTTGAATAGCATTTTACTTCCTTGATTAGAGTTAATTCATTTGAGCAGTTGAGAAAGTGAGGCTTGGGACCAACCTTTTCAGGAAGGCAGATAGGACTCCTGGCATTTTCTTCTTTATGATTTTTTTTTAATTAAATAATTTACTGGCAATAAACCAGGGGGAGCCAAATTGTATCTATTGCCAGAATTTCCTAAGTGATTGCATCCTATCCTTTATACACATTAGGAGTCTTATTAAGGATTTCATGTTTTTTTCTTCTTCCATATAGTCTCAGGAGAGGAGGGAAATCCTGTCTGTTATACAATATAGCTCATTGCATAATGGGTCATTGCACATTTCTACAAAGATAGAGGCCAAGGGAGCCTGGAAGAGAACAAAAACTGGCATGGAAATGTGATGTGTCAGTGGAAAAGGCAGAGCCAGAAGATGCAGAAGTGGGGCAACTATTTTTTTCTTTCTACTTCTCATCAGTTATTAATTTTAAGCTCTATCAAGCATTAATAGGATACAATTTTCAAAAGAGATACAAGACTGGAGATTTTAAAACAAGTAAACAAAAAAATAAATAATATGAGATCCCTCTTTTGGAAAAAAATCTCTATTCTCTCTAAATGTAATTCTGTTCATTTAATTCAACAAACATTTGTTGAACTTTGCTTCGGTGTCCTTTCACCATCTCCTGGAAGAGGTGTCTATGTGAATCACTAGCCTTGACATCATGTTGTAAGTTAGAAAAATGTGTAAAGTGCTATGTGTACATAAATACACAGATTCTTAATTTTGCTTGATTGTTCTGGGAAAATATTTTAAATAGAAATACTTGCACTTTCGAGATAACACCTGAAAAGTAAATTGGAATTTTCTAAGAATGATAAAAGGATACTATAGGACTAGAAAACAGTAGGGACGGGTGCAAGAATGCAAGTGTATGGCATGTTGGAGAAGCCATTCAACTTTGCATGGTCCTAGGATCTCTGTGGGAAGAGGCCTAGGAGGAGATTTGAAGGTAGCATGTCAATTAGAATTCTCTGGTTACAAGTAATAGAAACTGATGAAATAACTCAGGCAAAACTGTCACAAGTACACATATACATTCATAAGCATACTCACACGTATTTGCACACAATGTCTTGGAAACACTGCAGCTACTCACAGAATCTTAGGAAATGCTGAAGAGCCGGGATGTAAGAAAGATAGGAATTGGGACATCAGAAACTGACGATCTTTTTAGGAAGCCTCATGAAATAAACTATGTTCAGTGATTTTCCTTAAACATCAAAGTTCAGTAAAACAGCAGCATATTGGTTCAATTTGAGAACCTCTTGGCTTGGAGAGTGCAGAGAGTCAGACTATACCAATGGGGGGGGGGGACTGCACCAATTAGGGAGGGAGTTAGATTTCTCAAATCAAATTTGGTGGTGGGAACAGATACTGATAAGAAAAATGGCAATGTGTAGGTAAAAAGATGCCAGTTTATGAAGGGTCTAATACATAAGCTGAGACTTTTGAAACACATTTTAGAGGTAGAACCAACAAGGCTTTATGGCCCATCATCAGTTGGGAGAATAGTAAGGGAGGAGTTAAAAAAGATAGCATAATTTTGCCTCATGGATTAGTCACATGGATAATGAATTTGTGACTGAAATAGGTGTTAGAAACAGGTGATAAGTCAGTTTTGAGAAGCCAGGCAGATGTGCAGGGTAAAGACAGACCTAGGTATAGAAAAATAATTTTAAAATACACACACACACACACACAAAATCACACATATAGAAAAATCTGAAATTTTGCAGAATAATACTACGCAGTTTTATTAAACATGGCAATCCATACATGTCTTATCTAAAAATTACAGGTCAGGGTCAGTAGCCTCTCTCTCTCTCTCTCTCTCTTTTTTTTTTTTTTTTTTGGTACAAAAGGTCTTTATTGGCAAGGGAGGGATGCTGCAGAGCAGCACCAAGGAGGAGAGAAAAGAAGAGAGAGCGAAAAGAGAGAGGACAGGAAAGAGAGAGGGGGAAGAGAGAGAGGTGAGAGGGAGAGGGAGGGAGAGAGCGAGCAAGCAAGAGAGCAAGAGTGAAAGAGAGAGAGCAGTAGCCTCTCTCATTTAGAAAACCACTTAAAACAAGAACGAATACCACCTTAAAAAGAAATCTGAATGGTCAAAATGGATATATTACTAAGACATTTTAGTCACAAAAATTCCCCTTAAGGACTTCCCTTAGAGACAATTAGTTTTACTTTAGAAATGACTAAAGTAGTAGTGAGAGCAAGATGGTGCCTGAGTAACAGCTTCCCTGCAACTGGGCACCATGAGTCTGGGGAGATAAGACTCTAGTCCTCTCTGGCTGGTGGGATCTGCCTATAATCATCCCTTTGAGGATACAGGGAGTCAGTAAGAGACTTCTGGATGCCAAGAGGAGGACAAAAACAGTGGAAAACTGGCAAGTGGTCATGTGTGTTCCATCAGTCTAATCCCACCGGCAACAGTAAGTACAGCAGCAGCGAGACTGCAAACCAGAAAGGCCCTACCTGTGAACTGTTTTGGTGTTTGTGAACTTGGCACTCAGTTGAACTGCCTTGGGGAGAGGTTGAGCAGGAGAACTTTGGGCACTGTCTAGGGCCCCAGACTGAGCTGCTGAGTCAGACGGAGCTAATAGTGTTTGGCTGTGGGCCGCAGGGAGCCATTGTGAGAGAACTGCCCCAGCAAGCTCTGCCCTCAGGGTTGTAGAGCAAGGATCAGGCAGGAGCTGGTAACCTAGTGACTGAGCAGCCTAAAGGCAGGGACTGAGCCTCCTTACAGCCTTAACCCTCAAGGGCAGAGCGAGACAAGTTTTGGCACACTGGGTAAGTAGATAGCCACTTCAGCAGTGATCCCAGCAATAAGCACTTTCCTGGGAAAGCTTCTGCTTAGCCAAGTTTAGAACTTTAAAGTGCCTTTTAAGAGGGCTGAAGAGAGATTAAGGGTGCCCACCCTGTGGGGTTTGAGAAATCAGTGGAGGCCGCCAGTCGTATCAGCATTGTGATTAAGATCTCATACCCAAGAAGACCACCTGTTGCCCTGACAATATTCAACAAGATATATGTACTGCTTTGTTGTTTTTTTTTTGTTGTTGTTGTTGTTGTTTGCTTATTTTTTGTTTATCTTGTTCTTGTTGTTTTGCTTTTTAATTTCAACCTTTTCTGTACAGATTTTTTTTAATTTATTTATTTTTATTGTTAAATCATAGCTGTGTATATTAGTGCAATCAGGGGGTACAATGTGCTGCTTTCATATACAATCTGAAGTATTCTCATCAAACTGTTCAGTGTACCCTTCATGGCACTATCTTAGTTATTGTATGTAAGCATTTGTATTCTGCATTTAGTAAGTTTCACCTGTACGCATTCTAAGATGCACCATAGATGTGGCCCCCCCCCATTATCCTCCCTCCACCCTAAATTCCCCCCTCCCTTCTTCTTCCTTGGCCCTTTCCCCATAGTCTTTTGCTATTGCTGGGCTATAGCCTTCATGTGAAAGCTATAAATTAGCTTCATAGTAGAGCTGAGTACATTGGATACTTTTTCTTCCATTCCTCAGATACTTTGCTAAGAAGAATACGTTTCAGCTCCATCCATGTAAACATGAAAGAGGTAAAGTCTCCATCTTTCTTTAAGGCTGCATAATATTTCATGGTATACATGTACCACAATTTGCTACTCCATTCGTGGGTCGATGGGCACTTGGGCTTCTTCATTTCTGATTAATAAAATTACAGATTTTACTCTTTTTTTCCTGGTTAGGTTGGCCAAAGGTTTATCTATTTTATTGATCTTTTCAAAAAACCAACTTTGGGATTTATTTATCTGTTGTATAATTTTTTTGTTTTCAATTTCATTTAATTCTGCTCTGATTTTGGTTATTTCTTTTCTTCTGCTGGGTTTGGGGTTGAAGTGTTCCTTTTTCTCCAGTTGCTTGCAATGTTCTATTAAGTTATTAACTTCCTCTCTTTCCGTTTTCTTGAGGAAGGCTTGCAGTGCTATAAATTTCCTTCTTAGGACTGCCTTTGCAGTATCCCAGAGGTTCTGTAATTCGTATCTTGTTTGTTGTTTTGTTACAAAAATTTGGTGATTTCCCTCTTAATCTTGTCTGTAACCCATGTATCCTTCAGGATAAGGTTGTTTAGCTTCCATGTTTTTGTATGGGTATGCAGGTTCCACTTGTTATTGAGTTCAACTTTTATTCCATGATAGTCTGAGAAGATGTAAGGAGTAATTTCTATTTTTAAAAATTGTCTGAGGTTAGATTTGTGGCCTACGATGTGGTCGAATTTGGAGTATGTTCCATGGGCTGATGAGAAGAATGTGTGTTCAGTTGTGTTGGAATGAAATGTTCTGTAGATGTCTGTTAGTCCAGATGTTGAATGGTTGAGTTTAAATCTAAAATGTCTTTGCTTAGCTTCTTTTTGGAGGATCTATCCAGGACTGCTAAAGCAGTGTTAAAATCTCCAATACTATGGAACTGGAGGAAATCGAGTTGCTCATGTCTGTTAGAGTTTCTCTTATAAATTGAGGTGCGTTCAGGTTGGGTGCATAAATATTAATAATTGAGATCTCATCATATTGAGTATTACCTTTAACAAATATGAAGTCTCCATCCTTATCCTTAATTGTTTTGGTTAGTTTAAAGCCTATTGCGTCTGCGAACAGGATTGCAACACCTGCTTTTTTTTGCTTTCCATTTGCCTGGAATATAGATGACCATCCCTTCACCTTGAGTCTATATTTGTCTTTTAATATAAGATGCGATTCTTGGATGCAGCAGATATCTGGCTTGAGTTTTTGTATCCAGTCAGCCAACCTGTGCCTCTTTAGA
>CAUYPK010078950.1:0-16293 GCA_963574355.1 Loris lydekkerianus | reverse complement strand
CCTCCTCAGAAGCAGCATAACAAAATCCAAACTTGGCAAAGAGCCACAGTATACAAAATAATGATAAGAGGCAAAGAGCCGAAATTCATTTTGGCCGGGAGCCGCATGCGGCTCTAGCCGCGTGTTCGCCACCCCTGGTCTATAAAATGGGGCTAATACCAGTGCCTCCCTCAAAGGAGGGCTGTGAGGATTAGGTGACATGACACATGAGGAGTTAGCCAACTGCTCATTAGTACTCACTGTAAGACAGGCTCCTGTCATCCACCAACTGTTGCCCCAGAGGGGACGTGATCTCTTCATATAGAGGAATCATGCCCAAGCTCCCAGCACAGGTCCTAGCACACAGCAGGGTCTCAAGCCACACTTCTGCTTTACACACTAACCTGAGCTAGTGGGCTGCATCTGCAGAACGCTCAGCTTCCCTGCTCAGCCACCATTCCCTGCTCTGAGGCTACAATTGTCAGGCCAGGGATCTCCACTAAGACCCTCCTGGGGGCAGTGTGGGCTCATAAACAAGGAAGGGGGCTCCAGCCATTCCCTCCATCAACACAGCAGTCTCTGGCCAACTAAAATGATTTTTCTTTTCCCAACCCTCAGCACAGGCCCTGGATTCAAAGGTTCACCCCTCAAGGGGGAGTTCTGGGCTTCTCAAACCTTTCAAATTGAGTCGATGGGGCAAAATTCTAGAGTTTATTCTGGAATTAACAGAAGTGGGTAACCCCTCTTCTCTAGAAGTATACATAAAGGACTAAGATATTACCTCAAAAGAAATAGCAATATTGAACAAGCCACCTTTTTGAAAGCCTTAGTAAGCTAAAATTCTCCTTTTCAAAAAAAAAAAAAAAAAAAAAAACAATTGTGGTGAAATCTGCTTCCTAATCCATTCACAAATCAGACATTCAAGTCTTAGAATAATTTCCCCATAATTCATGTTAATCATTCTACTCTCATAACATGAATCATCTGTTTAACAGAAAACTTTCACTAAGATGGGCAAGAGCCACTGGATCTCACTTCAAAAATCTCTCCAGAGCTCAGAAGATTTTCTATTATTGACAAAAAAGTTGCTGTATTTTTAGCAGGCACTTTAAATATTACTCATGCAATCAAAGCTGTTTCCCTAACTCAACTTATGCAGTTTTCAAACACATATTATGGTTGACCTTATTAAATATTCTGGAGCGCCGCTTACATACAACAGCACACAAAAGTACAGTCCCAAAACTTCTGGCAGCACCAGGAAAAAGCAAATCCTCATGAATCGCCCCAGAAGGAACAGAGAAGGCCCCGAGCACGGCTTTGACTTCCAATCAGTGCCACCGGAGGCAGAGACAGGGGACAGGTTCCCAGGAGAACTCTTTGCACTGAAGTTCAATGAGCAGACAAAGATCTAGAATCTCTGTGCTTTCATCAAGAATTTCAGTGAATTCTCTCTAAGAGTATTCCCTCAGGGATCCGAGGGCAAAACAGTACTTTTCAACTTATTAAATCTAAGTTATCACATGGGAAATAAGACAATTTTGATGCTTTCAAAACAGAAAACTTGGAACTGTGTCATCCTAATCTATAAGCTAGATAATAATACCAGGAATAGCTATCATTTATTGAACACTCAGTACTAGGCACTGTGCTAAGCAGCGTAGAGATAGAATACCTCCTTTAATCCTCAAAACAGCTCTAAAAGGTAGTTGTCATCTTCATTCTTCAGTAAGAACAGACAGAGATGTTGACACAAACTTGCCCGTGACCACCTCACCAACAAGTGACAGAGCCAGGCTGGGAGGAGAGGTCTGCAGGACTCCCAACACCCACCCCCTAAACCCATTCACCAAACTAGCCTAGAAGGTCAAAGTGGCATCTTGCCCTACCCATCCCCTATTGTGTGGGATGACACTCAGGTGAAAACAGTCAACTACTTGTCAGAATAATTTAGCTCCTCCAAATGGGCAGGTCATTACACAATGCTGAGACATAAATGATTAAGTAGGAGCCCAGTTAGAAACAGCTGGGGCAAGGAAGGCCCTCATGGGCCTTGTGAAAGTCAAAGAGAGTTGGAGGGAAATGAATGTGGCTCTAAGACCTTCCTAATGCCTTCTAATGCCATGACCCTTTAACACAGTTCCTCGTGTTGTGGGAACCCCAAACCATAAAATTATTTTTGTTGCTACTTCATAACTATAATTTTGCTACTGTTATGAATCATAATGTAAATATCTGATATGCAGGATGTATTTTCATTGTGACAAAGGGGTCGCGACCCACAAGTAGAGAACTGCTGCTCTAAGAGAAGATGAGAGAAAGGGCAGAGATGCTGCTGCTCTAGGTGAGGTGGATCAATGGTCAGCTAGACAAGAGAATCAGAATGAGAATGAGAAGCACAAATGATGGTGGTTGAGGATTTTAAACACCAGGCCTTAGACTGCTGCAATCGCTGAGCCAGAGACCAAAGAGACAATGATCTGTGCTTCCAGTGCCCCTGGTCATGTGCTGTGAAGTGGGTGAAGTTCTAGCACTGAGATGACACTTCACATCAGCCCCGCATGCAGGGAGGGCAGTGTGCCTACAGCTCTGCTCCACTGAAAGCTTCCCTGCCTAACCTAATGCCCATCCTTCCAAGTGGACCACCAACAATCACCAGGATGCAAGGGCTGGTGTGGTCTTCAGAGGCACCCTGGCCTCTCTTGGACTCCCCTTCAGCCCTCAACATCCCTGAACAGGCAACATTCAGGAAGCGGCAGCTCCACCATTGAGTGCTATGTATGGAAGAAAATAAAGTTGAGGTTTGAAGAAATAAAGTGACTGGGTATTTCTAGAGCAGCTCCAGGGTATCATGACCACTGAAAAGCCACATGGGGGACACTTTCCTGTAAGAAGTTTACAGAGCTTACAGCTTAGTAGACAAAATGTAAATAACTCTACCTGAGACACGCCTCAGGAACATGAAGTTCGACAGCAGACATATAGTAACCAGAAGGTCAGAAGTGTGCATTCGTTGAGAGCTATCATCACTATGACTGTCCCATGTGAAGCTCCTTCCAGTGCCCTGCTTTCCCCTGCCCACAGTCCTTCATGCTAACGCATATAAACCATACATCCCAACAAAGTAGCTCAGTCCTAACATTCTGGAAATCCGCTGATGCCTTTTCTGCTCTTGCACATCATTGGACCCAACATCTGTTTGCCACCAGCTACCTGCCAAGAACTGTGCCAGCCTCTTGGGATGCGAAGACAAACAGCATATCCCTGACCTTCCAGTCGGAGAAGCTACAGTTGCAGATGCAGGAGAAGGCCGTACCCAAGGCAAGGGTAAAGGGGTGTAAGGTCCACCTCCAGTGAGGAAGCTGCAGCTTCCAGAAGACACAATCAATAGCCCAAAATAACCCAAGAACATTCTCACCCAAATATCTGCATCTAGTTACAAAGATCATGGTTACCTAAGGATGGGCTTTTGAAACAAAAGTAAGTAACAAAAAATTGAGCCAGAGTTCAGGCGGATGTTCCACACCTGAACAGACAAGCAAAGCAGCAGAGAGGCACAGCTTAGAGAGTGAAGCAGGAGAATAACCCAGGCTGGTCAAAGATGTGGGAACTGAGGGTTACGAGTTCAGGTAAAATGAACTCACGGCCTCCTGGAGGAATGATGGGCACCTACGACCCAGTCTGGGAGCTTAGGGAGGCTCCCCCAAGGAAATGTGACCTGACACCAGAGTGGGAGCTCACTAGGCAGGAAGGAGAGCCCATGCAAAGGTCCCATGCAGCCCAGAACAAAGCCTGCCAGGTTTGAGGGCCAGATGCAAGGGGGGCCACGCAGCATCCCACGCACAGCGTCTGGCATCTTCAGACTGCTGGAAACCCATCCTGGAGCCTGGTTTGAGACTCCTGCCATAATGTGTCCCTTATCCCCAGGAAGGTCGGGGGCTGCTGTCCCTGCTGCCTCCTCCACTATGCCCCTTCAGGCCTTCTGTCCCCACTGCATCCATCAGTGTCTCCCCTTTTGTCTCTCTCAGGACTGCGCACAGGACTGTGTGTTCCAGAAGAACGTGTGGTCAGCTCCCTTATTAATCTTGCTATATCTTACTAAAATGGCCTGGTATCTGCCTGGTGCCAGAGAAGTGGGACCCATGTGGTAAGCCACAGCTAGGAGAGCTGTATCTCATTTCTTTTGTGTTGGGCGAATGACCTAGATGCTGGTCTATGAAGCAGGCTCTTGTACTTGTAGGCTTTAACCCTTTTGTTCCCATCCATCCTGGTACTCAGCGGAAACAGAAGTGTGAGTGCTCACTGGGGCAGTTCTCAGCTGAGCTGACAACAGACGATGATATGAGACCCCAGGGAGTGGCTGTTTAGGACAACCAGGGCAATGCCTCAGAGAGGGTGGTATGGCAGGGGAGACTTCTCTGCAGACTCATTCACACAGACTCACATACAAGACAAGAATGAAGGGAAATGGTGAGTGACTCACACGGCTTTATGACAGACCCAGAGATAAATGACAGCTCTCCTCCCAAGGAGAACATAAAAAAGCATAACCCCACCAGGCAATATCCACATTAGAGTCAGCGAGGAGCCAGGGAGACCACACACCAGTCATTACCACCAGATTGACTTGCAAATATTTGGGTGTGCCACTTACTGACTGGAAACTTGTGTAGTTTCTCAATATTGTAAGACGGGACTAGGACCACTGTCTTAGCTCAAGCTGCCATAGCGAAATACCATAGGTTGAGTAGTTTAAACAATTGGAATTTATTTTTCAACAGTTCTGGAGACAGATCTGACATCAAGGTGCTGGCCAATTCAGTTCCCTGGTGAAGACTCTCTTCCTGACTTGCAGACAGCTGCCTTCTTCCTGTGTCCTCAAATGGCTGAAAGAAGAAGCAAGCTCTCCTATGTCTCTTCTTAAAAGGGCATTAATTCTACTGTAAGGGTCCCGCCCTCATGATCCCATCTAAATTTAATTACCTCCCAAAGGACTCATCTCCAAATATCATATTGGGAGTTAGGGCTTCAACATATGAATAGGGGGATACAATTCCATCCACAGCAACCACCAACCTCATACTTGTATGAGGATCAGTTGTGATCCCACATGTACACCATTGACCACGGTCTGCTTGTCCCTGTGCCAACTAATCCAGGGATGATGTCTCAGGTGAGTGGCAGGTAGAATTTGTCTCTCAGGCCTCAGCCTACCTCTCAGCATGCTCAGGACCAGCCAATTCTACACTATCTCTACCCCCTGTGCACTCCTGCCAAGCCAGAGTGTGACTTAGAATTGAACTTTTTTCCCTCCAGGGGTATAAAAGGAAACTGAAAACATAAGACATGTGATTAAATGCTGAGCTGGTCATCATGCCACAATCTGGCAGTCACACACAGACCAAGTCCGGTGATTTTCCATCTCTTAATCACGTCCCTACCAGATTTAAAATGCAATGAACATCAATGAGAACAAATGCTAATGAGGCTCTAACAGGCATCAGATGTCAAGAGGTGAGGAATAAACCTTGCATATTCTGATTGAAAGGGGTCAAAGAGGAAATAATCGGGATACTAAATAGAAATCTTTTATTCAAGAGAAATGGCTCCCTGAAAAGCAGCTGCTCCAGTGATATTCACTCATTAAAGAACGCGTCGCACAGTATCCCATGACAACAGAAATGCCAGCCCAGTGACATGTATCTTTCCTGGCATTCAGCAAATGTGGTAAAGTCACCAGCAAACTTCCATCAGGCCTTAACAAAAAGTACGACCCTTTTCTGACACAGGTAGCCATCACTTTTAGCAGCAGTGAAATTTCTCCAACTAAACACTGGCTTTGGAAACGCTGTATCAAAAGCCTCCTTTAAGCAGTGTTGGCAAAGCTAACACACTTATCAAGTGTCTCTACCTCTCCAGGGTTCTAGGGAAAGCCCTTCTGGTCAATGGCCCCCAGACCCATGAAAGAATCCTACAAAATCTGCCTGGCTGAGACAAAGGGACAGTCCAGGACTGTGCTGCTCTCACTGCTGCTCAAAGGACCTGGCTACCACCTGTCACTTCCCACCGTGTAATTCACTCTGGCTCCAATACCCAGTTGAGCCTTGGCCTGAGGATTCTCAGCCATTTTCTGGGCTTTCTGTGCCTCCAGAATTATGCCCTCTTGGATGTGTCAGACTTAAAATACCCAGTATGCTGCTGCATAAGGCTTCTTCAAAGAGACTCACTTTCAGTCCTAATGAGGCAGAATTAATAGTGCAGGAACGTTAGAATCAGACCGACCTGGATTCAAGGCCCAGCTCCCTCATGTACTGGCTATAACACTTTGGGCCCATTAGTTACCCAAGTCCTGCTTCACTAAACTGGGGAGGCCAGTCCTTGCCTTGGAGGACTACTGTAAGCATCAGATGAAAGAACATAAGGAAAGTGTGGTGCTAAGCATATGGTAAGTGCTTCATAAAGGTTAGCTATTTATAACTAGCTTCATAAAAAACTGATTTTTCACTCCATTACAATAGTCAAAGTAGCTTGGTAAATAAGTAAGCCTCAGGAGACTCTACAAAGCAGTTTGTGGTGAGCTTCCAGCCCTTTAGGTAACAGGATTTACCATGAACTGTACAAACAACCTTACGTTATAAATACAAATGAGCTGAGGAGGCAGGATCACTTACAACACCAGGGAACCCAACATCATAGGCAACCTTTTAGGAAGAAGTAGATAAGTTTAACCTCAAACCATAATCCAGATGTCTGAACATCCTAATTTTCTCCTTGGTTTACATTTCCCCCTGAAGAATAAGATGACAATGATCGCCTAAGATTTTGTGAATGCTTATTACAGGCCAACTACCAAACTAAAGGCTCTTCCTCTCTTTGCCCATTTAACCTTCCCAACAATCCACAAAGCAAGGGCTATTACAATCCTCGGCCCTATCCAATAGAAGTAAGTCAACCACAAATGTTAGCCAGGTATGCAATTTAAATTTTCTAGCACTAGGGTGGCACCTGTGGCTCAAAGAAGTAGGGCACTGGCCCCATGTACCAGAGGTGGCAGGTTCAAACCTGGCCCCAGCCAAAAACTGCAAAAAAAAAAAAAAAAAAAAAAAAAAAATTTAGCACTAAAAACCAGAAACAGGTGAGATTAATTCCAATATTTTATTTAACCCAACATATCAAAAATATCATTTCAACAAGCCATCAATACTCTGAAATATTAATGGTCTTTCATTCTAAGACTTCAAAATTTTGGTGTGTATTTTACACCCATAGCACATTTCCATGCAGACCGGCCTTATTTCAAGTGTTTGGTAGCCACACTCACCTGGTGGTTACTGCATTAGACTGTTCAGGTTTAAAGAATGAGAAATAGGATGAAGATTGGCCTGGGAAGCTTGTGGACCCAAGCAGTCTGTGTCTAGAGCCAAGTGCCCAACTACTTCCCCATGTAATAGGAATTTCATCCTCATTACAAGGATGGGATGCAAACTCCTTCCTGCATCTGAAGGGGAGCACAAGGATATACCTGCTATTTTACTTTTTAAAAAAAAAAAAAAAAAAAAGACAAAAGAAAGAGAGGAGGGAGGGAGGGAGGGAGGAGGAGGGAGGGGGGAGGGAGGTACAGATCCTCACAAGGCACCATCATTAAAACCTGCTAAAAAGGATCCCAGGGTGAGAAACAGCCAGGAAGAAGAGACAAGCACTTTTTCAACAGCACCAACTAATAGTTTTTAAACAATTTTGAAAAGTCCAACTCTGTCAGAATTCCCAGAAAGGGTAAAGAGAATGAGCATTACAGAGATTAGTTATGACTGAGTAAGGATGCCAGTGTAAAGTACCAGAAAATGACAATGCTAAATACAGAAAAATATGGAATAAAAGAGGAATTAATACATACTTACATGGGAATAGGTAAATACATATTTAACTGGAAACAGAACAAGGAAGAGATTAACACCAGGCAAGGAGGCCTCAAGGCGAGCAGCTATTCACAGCCTATCTCTTCCCAGAGACATGGAAATGATGGAGGACAGAAACTCTTTACAGCTACTATATTTGTTGTATAATCACTGTAGTATGAATGTATTCCCTAAAAAGCATGTGTTGGAGATTTAATCCCCAATGCAACAGACTTGGGAGATGGGATCTAATGGGGGCCATTTAGGTCAAGAGGGCTCTGCCTCAAGAATGAATTGATGCTGATTATAAAAAGGCTTGAGGATGCAAGTTTATCTGCTCTCAATTGTGTGGATGAGCTCTCGTGTCCTCTCACCGTCCCCCATGGGATAATGCAGAGGAAGGCCCTGGTCAGACGGAAGCCCCTCCACCTTGGACTTCCCAGCCTCCAGAGCCACAGCCAAATAAGTTTCTGTTCATAATAAATTACCAGATCTCAGGTATTCTGTTACAGAAGCACAAAACAGACTAAGGCTGGATAGTAATTTCTTGCTGCCAATTGTACTGTAGGAGTAAACTCCATTCAAGAATCAAAATGGCTTGAAAAGCCTCTATAAGATTAACATGATCAACACAGAGTTTTCCACTGGGAATACCTAGAGCTTAAAGAGAAAGAGGATGAAACTTCCAAGCATGAAGAGTCCTTGGCCTAAGCACAGGACTGATTTAAGGTCAGACAAGAGTAGATTTCACCTCCTGCCCCACCAACCCCCCACAACACCCCTATAGACATGAATGACCGAAGATGGAGGCCCATCACCAAGTCCTCTGCCCTTCCAAGATGTCTGGGGCAGCAAAGACCTGGCCTAGGCAGGTGAGGACCCTGAATGACCCCACCTTGGTAGCAGGTGGCATGTCCCCATATTCCTTGTCATTATCACAGGTATAAACTCTGAGCTCAAGGAAACAGTCTTCTCCCACTCCAAACCTGGGACTTCCCAAGGACTTCCACCCTTTCAGGAGAGGCCTCCCACTCTTGTAACATGACCAGCAGGAACTCAGAATCAAATAGATGTAGCTGTGCTTCTTATCAGCAGAATGACCTTGGACGAGTCATTTCACTGGTCTGAAGCCAATTTCTTCTTTAATGGAGAAAATTATTCATTCATTTTATAAATATTTCTTGAACCCATACTATTCTAGCCTCTGAGGATGCAACAGTTAAGAACATAAAACTCCTCCCTCATGGATCTTAATACTATCTGGAAGGGGGAGGTGCCCAGTGGGCAAATAAACACATATAATAACGGAAACTATCTCATGGTGCTATTGTGAAAATTAAATGACACACATAATACAGAAAGTATGCACTACATAATTGTTACCTATCATTATTATGACTGTTAACAACAGCAATATCGAATCCTTACAGCTATGCTTGGGCCTGGACCTGGCTCCAAAAGTCCAATTTTGCTTGAAACCATGGCAGAATAAAAGCCTGAAAGGGGATCTGTTCTTCACATCCCACCCTCTTCCTGGATTCGCAGCATTCATGCTACAAGGACACCCTGCCACAAGGATGGAGCCCTAGACAGTCTTCAAACTCAACAGCCCCACCAAGCCGAGGTGCACAGTGAAAGGTAGGCTCTGGGGGATCCAATTCCACTGGACAGGAGAGTGCCAGCCTTCTTCCAGGTCTCCAGGAGGGACAGACGCACCTGTGGCCCAAGGGCTCGCACCCTAGGGGAGAGGAGAGCCCCAGCAGCACTCCAACACGCCATGGCATGTCCCATCTTCATCAATTAGAAGGACAGTAGGGTTGTGGTCCTCCACTGGCACAACTCCTTTGCTTTCTAACGTTGCCCCAAGGAGCACTAGGGCTCTACAGAGATGAAAATGACACTGACGATAAAGGTCACAGAAGCACTTAGCGCACCTCTTATTAAACACCTACTGAGCGAAAACACCCTGTACGGTGCTTGCCTTGCTTTCTATGACACTGTGATGTAAGTATTCTTTTTGAAGTTTTAGGCCAGGGCTGAGTTTGGAACCACCACCTCCAGCATATGGGGCTGGCACCCTACTCCTTTGAGCCACAGGCACCACCAGAAATAAATATCCTTTTCTCAAAAAAATATTTACTTTACAAATAAGGAAGGTAAGGTGAAGTAAATTGTCCAAGATTGCACAGCAAGGAGAAACCAGGCAAACAGTCCAACTCTGGAAGCCAGGTTCTGAACCACTGAGCCAGACTGCCTCAGTCATGGACCACCCCACAGAGAAAAGGGGAGGCACAGAGGCTGAGTCCTCCAAGCCACCACTCCCCACTCAGTGACAACAGTTCCCATTTGATCCATTGCCTGTGAATGGACTCCATATGAAACTTCCTTGGAATAAAAGAAAGATCTAAAAAGATCTTTTTAAAAAGCACTAGAACAAATGATGGCCAAGACCCACAAATGACCAAAAAGCCAAGCTTTAAAAAAATGTCAAGAATCAAAATGCCCCTCAACAGAACAGATAAAGTGTGGTGATAAACTTGACATAAAGGAATACAACACACCAATGAAAAAGAACTACTTCTAGACATCAGGAGGATTTAAAGAAAATAGATACAAAAGAATATATATTGGATGAATTAATTTTATATCAAATTCAAAAACAGGCTAAACTAATCTTTGGTGATACATTAAAACTAGGGTTACTCCTGGTAAGGGAGTGCTGTTTGAGAAAAGCATAAGGGGTCTTTTGGAGGTGCTGGGAATATTTTATATTTTAGCCAGTATGAGGTAACAGGAGAATGTTTAGAGGTAACATTTGCTGAGCTATACACTTAAGATCTGTGTACTCTGCTGTGTGTACTATACCTCAACAAAAATTTAAAGTAAAAAGACTATCTCAGTAAGTTATTTAATTCAGGATTCTACTCTTCACTAAGAATAAATCCTGACTCAGAGAAACAGAGAAAAAAAGAATTGAAAAAGAAAAAGAAAAAAAGCAATTGTCTCTGTTGGTTGCAAAAAGAAAAAAGAAAATGAAAGAATTTTTTTAAAAGTCCAAAACAAAAATTCAGCAACAATAAAGCACTGAGCAACGGCATCAGCTAAGAGCAGCCAGTGCTCCGGGTCTGCATAGGCAGCGCTGACCTCCAGCTACCCCAGCCTACCCTGCTGGGGAGATCCACAGTTTGATTCTGGGAAGACATGTCTGCAGAGAACAAAGCCACTTCAAAGGGGCTTAGAAGAAAACTCCCTCCCTCTGCGCCTAGGAGCACTGGGCCTTTTAAGAAGGCACCACAAGAAACTCAAAAGCAATCTCAAAAGCACTGAATGTAATAAAACTGTCGCTGGCCATCTCAACAACTAAATACATGAGGCAGAATGGGCGTAAATGACAAAAGGAAGCTACCAGCCCACCAGGCTTTCACCACACAGTAGACCACTCTAGGCACACTTGCCTCTAATTATTTTCAGGTCTTGGGACAAGCTGTGCTTAGAATAAAAGCCAGAGGACCCAACTCAGTTACAGTCCCAGAAAGCAACCCAGAGCCTTGGGTATTCCAGTCTCAGGAAGAAAGCAGCCCAGGCAGCCCGGCCCTGTCTCCCTCTGGCTCTCCCCTGCTTATTCAAAGTGAAGCTGGCCTGCCAGGAATCACAGGCTGTGAGTGCTCAGCTGTGCTCGCTGTCAGTGTGAGCGGTTTTGATGCAACAGACACAGAGTAATGAGAGTCACTTGGTTTGATCACAATCACACTCTGATTTGAATTGCAGTTCAGCAATTACAGGGTCCTCAGCCATAGAGCTCCCCTGGGACAGGAGTGGGGGAGACTTTTAAAAAGGAAATTAGATCTACCATACAAACAGGTTTCACTTTTAAGCTCTTTGTAGAAGATTCTCTTTCACAGAAATTCCGTTTTGGTTCTGGGGGCAGAGAATAAGCCTTATGAGAAAAGTAACTCCTGGATTTATCTTACTTTCAGGCCCTTGTTTTCCCATCATGTCAATTTTGCTTTTTAAATACTTCTATATACGGAATCTCTCCAACCTTTCTGGTGTACCCCTATATAGATACACAGGAAAAAAATTAGAAGGTCAACAAGACAATGTTAACAACTATTAAGAATGGGTGGTAGGCCTGCGGTGACTTGTGCCTTCTTTCTGTGCACCTGTATGTTACAGGGTAGGCTGGGAATTTTGTCAGTGACTTTTGTTCATTTGTTTGTTTTTGCTATAGCATTCCACTTATTGTGGCACCTTGCTTCCTTACTCATGAAGGGAAAACCAGTTTTGAATTTCCTAAATTTCTGGGTTCTTCTTTGCTCCACAAAAGAGCAAACATTATTGTAAGTGGGTTTCAAAATGAGAGAGGAGGAACCTATGTGTATACACAATGAACAAGCCTTCCTCCGATGTCTGTGTTTTCAATTTCATGCGCCAATGAGGAAAATTAACTGTACCAGCATCTCCAAACAGGAGAAATGAAAGTACCTGCTTCATGCATCAAATTGGGAATGGTCCCACATAGGACTTGTGGGGGCCTTCAGCAGAGGAGCCTGACTCCTCTGGAACACAGGTCTCTGATGGGGCACAGGCCTGCACAGGGAAGGCCAGGCAGGTGCCTGTGAGATGGCAGCAGTCAGCCCACTGCCCGCAGAGCCTCCCAGCCCTCCCCTCATCTCCTGAATCTCCTGAGTCCCTACCAAGAGAAGAAACCTTGAGGAATGCCTGACACTGGCCTTCCCATCTAACTCAACATGTTCTGCTTAAACTTGATTTAAATTTAGCATATGATGTCTTACTCTCCAAGTATCAGGGAACAACTTGTTCCTATTACCTTTTTTTTTTTTTAATCTACAAGGTGTATTACTTGTGGAATAATAAATTAAGTTTGGAGAACAAAGCAAGACATAAGAAAATTAAATATGCTGATAGATAAATCATAGGAGTGGGGGGCTACTTCTTATGCTTCTGTGTGACCACCAGCTGTAGCAAAATTTAGGGTTCTCTTACAATATGTTCAGAAGAAACTCCTTGGCATTCTCCACAATGAACAAATTCCAACAAGTTAATAAAATCAGTCTTGAATGTGATTCCTTGTCCTAAAGAGAAATCGGACAGGGTCGAAAAGAAATCAGGCAAGACTAATGAGAGGCCGGCATGATGACTCAGGCTGTGATCGCAGCACCCTGAGAGGCCAAGGTGGATGGACAGGTTGAGGTCAGGAATTCGAGACCAGCCTGAGCAAGAGCCAGACCCCATCTTTAAAAAACAGACATGAATAGAACCTTCTTAAAGAAGACAGACAAATGGCTAACAAACATATGAAAAAATGTTCATCATCCCTAATCATCAGAGAAATGCAAATCAAAAGGACCCTGAGATATCTCCTAACCCCAGTGAGAATGGCCCACATCACAAAGTCTCAAAGCTGCAGATGCTGGTGTGGATGTGGAGACAAGGGAACAGTTTTACACTGCTGGTGGGACTGCAAACTAGTACAAACTTTTTGAAAGACGTATGGAGAATATGGAGAATGAGGGCGTATGGAGAATCCTCAAAGAACTCAAATTAGACCTCCCATTTGATCTTGTAATCCCATTACTAGGCATCTACCCAGAAGAAAAAAAAATCATTTTATCATAAGGACATTTGCACTAGATGGTTTATCACACCAATATTTATAATTGCCAAAATGTAGAAACAACCTAAATGCCCACCAACCCAGGATTAACAAGCTGTGGTATATGTACACCATGAAATATTATTCAGCCATTAAAAAGATAGAGACTTTACATCTTTTGTATTAACCTGGATGGAGGTAGAACACATTCTTCTTAGTAAAGCTTCATAAGAATGGAGAAGCAAGAATCCAATGTACTCAGTTCTAATATGAAGGCAATAGATGAGCTAATACAAGGGGAGGGCTAGGGAAATGAGCAAGTGGGGAGAGGGGAGGATGGAGGGGGTTGGTGGGTCATGGTGTAGGGCACACTCGACCCTCTCTCTAGGAAAAAAAATAAATACATACATAAGAAAGATTTCAAATAAACAACCTAATGATACAGCTCAAGGAGTTAGGCAATGAAGAATAAACTGAGCCCAAAGTTAGTAGAGGGACAGAAACAGTAAAAATGAGAACAGAAACAAAAAAATAGACACTAGAAAAGAATAGAAAATATCAATGAAACCAAAAGTTCATTTTTTAAAAAGACAAACAAAGGAGACCAAACTTTAGCTACACTAAGAAAAAAAAAGATGATGCAAACACAGGCATCGCTGTAATTCACAGATGTTGCTTTCTTTTTTTTTTTTTTTTTCCACAAATCACAGGTTTGTGGCAATTCTACATTCACCGAGTTTATTAGTGCCATTTTTACAACGTCACATGCTTGCTTTCAGTCTCTGTATCATGTTCTGGTAATTTTCACAATATTTGAAACTTTTTCATTATTATTAAATCTATTGTGATGATCTGTGACCAGTGATCTTTGATATTACTATTATGATTATGATGGGCTGCCACAAACTGTGTCCGTACAAAATGGTAAACTTAATCAGTAAATGTGTATGTTTTCACTACTCCCTCCCCCCCCAAAAAAATAAGAAAATAAAATGGAAACACCTTGAAGGTTGAGGTAACAACAATGACTTGTCTGACACATTTGTGGGTACAGCCTCTGAACTAGAAACACTAATAAAACCAAAGGTTTCTCATTAAAATAAGGTTGGAATCCCCACCCAAGCCAGAGAGGCGCCTAAGATGCTGGCAACACCACCCGCTGGGGGACTGTCAGATGGGATTCCATGACATGGGTCAGCATGTTTGGTATCAGGCGGTCCTCCTCCCTGGCCACAGCTGGACAGACTGGGGCTCGGTGGGACAAAGGCTGTCTTCTACAGACTAGTCAGCAGCATGATCACTAGAAGCAACCTAGTGTCCTCATGGGAGAATGAAGCGAGGGTTGAAGAACGAGTCAGCAGCTGAGGAGAGAAGAAAGCAGCAACAGGCACCAGAGAGGCAGAATGCCATCCTTGAAAACGTCCATGGAGCCAGACCCACAGCTAGCTGCTGTGCCCTGAGCGCCTTCCCTGGGTTCCACAAGTGTGGCGTTGGAGAGAACTGGCTTTATACAGCAGAGACTTCATGGGTCCCCTCCTCTCCCACCAAGCCAGCCCAAAACAGATGCAAACACTTCCCCATCACCATCTAACCCCAAAGGCACATGTCCGGGACTAGAAGGATGCTATACAGGGCAGTGGGCAAGAAGTACATACCACCACCACCCACTCGCCCCAGGACTGATCATGTCAGGATGGTGTTTTAAAACCACAGAATGAAAACTCGTTCTAGCTTCTCCTCACAACACAGACTAACCATCTGAGAAGAGTTTCGTCATAATGATTCTACTTTACTCTCCTTCAGACACAAGAAAGATCAAACACACAAAGATTTATTGTTACTGAAAAGAAAAACAGCCCGGGTAATATGTGAACGCATTTCTGAGCCATCCTATGCCTTTAACTATCAAAAAAGGAAGGTTTAACATTCAAAAAGACACCGCTCAAGTGACAGGGTCTCTTAATACTACCCCCACCTCCACCCCAACACAAGCTGCAAAAGCTTCCAAACAGCGTTCATTGCTGACCAGAAGAATTTGGGTGCTTCTTAAAAATCACTCAAGACAAGCCAATGATTTAAACTTCCCTCATTACTTTGGCTTAATAGCCATAAATCATACATTAAATCAGCATCTGATTTGAATGTAAAATTTTCCTTCCATGAGCCAAGACGCATCTGGCGATACTGTAGCACCAGTCACTAGCCAGGGTTTGACACGGCAACAGAAGCTATTGGGCAAGTAGAGCTTAAAACCATCTCCTCTTACCCAGGTCCAAATAAACTCATCTCTCAGGTAATTCAGACCATAGTGGTGGGTCAATTCATGAGCCCCAGTGGTGATAGCACTAAAACCAATTCCCCTGCACAAACTGAATCATCCAACTAAACATTGCCACTTTAACACTTAGTGGGTGAGAATTAGAATGTCAGGGAAGAGCTTTCCAAGCATTCATTCTCCTTTTCTTCCCCTCAAAGATATTCATATAGCAAGTCCCTAAGACCCACACCGAATAAGCTCACCAGACAGACAGCTCGACGGGGCAAATGCCATGCCTAGGAACCACACTCCTTCTACACCTGACCTCCACTGATAGCATGCACTGAGGGCGGAGAGGCAGGAGTGGAGACGGCAGAGGCTCAGGGGGAGGTAATGTGACAGGCTAGACCAGGGGTGGCGAACAAGTTCGACTACGCGCTCGGAGATCGCTCCTCAGAGGTCCCTCCTCAGAAGCAGCATAACAAAATCCAAACTTGGCAAAGAGCCACAGTATACAAAATAATGATAAGAGGCAAAGAGCCGAA